>JAUZNK010070145.1:0-30585 GCA_035046665.1 Euphysa ruthae
TATGTATACAATGTGTATTAAATATTGTGCATATAAAGTATATAGTATATGTAGTAGCATAATATAACTTATTATCTTAGTTATATAACATATATGATTATAATCAAATCGTTTTTGTTTTGATTTAGGTCATGTGCAAAATGTTGTGAGACTTATATGCCATTAGGACACCTTATTAATTGGAAAAAAAATACTGCAAGCAGCTAAAAATTGGGTAAACCGCGCTTGGTATATTAAACTTTAGGTTTATCTTTTGGTTAATAGACTTATAGATTTAGAATTTAAAAAAAAAAAATTTTCTCTGCTCGATCTAAGGGATGAAAGTGAAAAGTCCGTATTAAATTGGGTTTATTAATATTTTTGCGATTTTGGTTTAGAAAATCACTTTTACTACATGCTTCAAAAATGAATTTGTGCTAAAACTTGATAAAAGTCTCATATGATATGCATATGATGTAAAGCGTGATAAAGGTTTGTTATAATGAGGCAGTTAAGAGCAGGCAATAAGTGTCATTGTCCATTTGGAAAGTTTTTTGTTCTCAGTGGTCAGTAATAACTACTGTCAGTTATAAGTATTTCTTCCTTCATACAGAATAGTTTGAACTTAAAAATCCTTTCGTAAACTTGTTGTTCTAAAACTTAAACATCAAATTTTAGCATTACTGAAAAATAGAACACAGGGAAAATCACAAAACAAATATATAATCAATAACAAGTCAATAAGTTATTTTAAAGTAAAAACTAAGAAAATATCAACTTGATATACGAATCGACTGGTTCTTTCTCTATTATTTTGTCATTGAATCCATTTTTTTTCTGGCTCTTAATACCTTTCTACGTTTCGACTTTTTTTCCATTTGTATAACGCGTGAATAATCCAAGCTTGCCGCCATGCTTTCCGAAACTACCGTTTTCAAGCCAAAGTATTTTAAAACTGTTAATACTCTCTTGGGCCCATTATTGTAATGAATCACAGCTGAATGTACACCCATTACTGTGGTTTCTCTGCCAGCAAATAAAGTTTTTGGTACCCGTGACCATATGGCTCTATTCAGGGCCTCGTTTGTATTTTGAGTTTTTCTATGTAAACAATTATTTAATAACTCCTCAGCCATTAAATCCTTGAAAATGGGATAGATATGGGTCTTTATCCAAAAGTGAATTTTGTTAGAAGGCTTAATATTTATTACTTCTTGACCCAGTACTTGCACCAACTACCGGCTTCTCATGGGCAGGACTGATGACGCTCATATGGATCATTCATTTCTGTGAAACGGAAAAATATGACATACATAGCTTTCTTGTTCTTCTGAAAATGATGAATTTTCTTCTAAACCCATAAACTACAAATACCTTAATATTGAAGATTTTTGTTCTTCAAATTTTGAGAACATTTCTTTTTCTGTTTTTCATATTTATACTTCTTCTCTTAATGCTCGCTTATATGAGCTTTCTAAAATGCTTACATTATTAAACTTTCATTGTGGTGTAATCGGTATAACAGAAACTAGATTAAGAAAGATATACGTGAAACAATCCCATTATCAGTTGAAGGTTTAAGTTAACAGCATACTCCAACCGAGGTACCGTGCGATGGATCTCTTTTGTATATCTCTAACAATCTTAACTATAAACCCACAGATGATCCTTGTCTATACAAATGTTTATATATACAAATATATATGCACATTGTTTATACAATTTATGCCTTATAGCTATTTTTCTGCACCTTCTTTGTCAAACCACTCTCGAGAATTGTTTTTTATTTCAATTGTTTTCATGGCTGCTATACTATCAATAGCTTGTTTAAATTTTTGAGAAAATTTACAAAAGTCAAGTTAACATTATCAAAATTTCATAATTTGGAAAATTTTCTCGACTTAATCTTTCATTTAATAAGTCCTTGTTATAATTGCGCATTCTTCTGGATTTTTTAAACTTTTTAGTACTTGGTCTAAACCTCGTGGTTTTGCAGGTACAGAAAATTGGCTGATGATCAATCAGAAAGAGAAATTTCAAGTGATCCCTGCTGTATGATCTTGTCAGAAGATTTGAGAGAATGTGATCTAATAAAGACGAGGTGTTTGATATTACTCTTGTATGAAGCCTAACTAGTTGTGTAAGACCAAATTTGACTATATTTATTTAAAAGTAAATTTTAAGTGAAAGCTCTGTTGTCCAAAATGTAATTGTTATTATTATCCAAAAGATTATCAGGTGGCCTGTAAACTATACCCACTGTAAAAAGGTTTGGTACGAGGGAGAAGAATATCAACATTTATGTTTTCAATATCATTTGTGGGTGTAATATCGCTAAAATTAAGATCGTCCTTGATGTAACAAAGAACACCACCAAATCTATTTCTTTTTTTCCTTAAAATTTGGTATCCACTAAGTTCAATTTCTCTGTCATACATGGAGCTATCAAGTTTACTTTCAATAATTCCAATAACTGATGGTTTTGAAATAATTTAAATCCTTCTTAAATATTTAGTTTATGGTAGTATGATGTTTACATTAAAATGAATGAAGTGCAACTTTTTTTGCCTAAATGGTGGCCATAATTGCTGATGTTCTTGCATAAGGTTTTCTATATTATATTGCATAGGTCCAGGATTTGAATCAATGTCACCAGATAATGTGAACATAAAAGGTTTAAGAACAATTAAATGTAGCAATTGTTATATGATTTAGAGAAGTTGCAGAGGCATCAATTTAATTACTTAACAGACCATATTTGCTATTTAACAGACCTAAACTAAAAATGCAATAAACCATGCGAAAAAATATAAATACTAATGTAAAAAAATAAAGCATACCAAGAAATAAAAATTTAACAGCACTAATATATTTAAAGTAAGATTTAAGAAATGCAAGGAAAAAAACGTTGAGAATAAAAACAGGAATGGCCAAAACACAAATAACAAAGTTAAAAATAGTGAAAGGACGATAAAATGATTTTTTAATTTTATATTTATTATATTAATGTTTTAATTATTATTATTTCGAGTTTCGTAAATAAAGTTATTTAGATGTATTTAAACAGACACATCTGAACAGAGCACTTCAAAAACCGGTCTAGTATCAATGTCCCTAAATACTCAATGAAAAGGAGATGATAAAAAAGTTTTTTACAATAATAAACTAAGGATAACACAATCAAAAAATGATTCCAAAATTTATTCTAAGTTTAAAAAACCATTTCAAGGAAACAATCAAGATTGGATCGTGTTTCTACATTGTGTATTTATTCAGTAGTTAAATTAAAATAAAAGTGACTTGACTTATGTGTTGATGAGTTTGCAGTGGCATTATTTTGATTGAAGTACGTCGATTTTGTGTATTTCTCATGGACGAAGGTAACACATTCTTGTTGATTAGATTGAAAAAAATTTATCATTGCAGATAATAATATGAGTGCAAACAGAAATAAATTTCTGAGGGTAAAACACTTCAGAACTATTAGATACAAATAAAAAATTACTAATAAAAAAAACTATATAGTATTAATATAAATTTCAATGAACAACCAAGTAAAAACAAGAATATATAAAATAAAATATATTAAGTTGGTTTTCTTCTTATTTAAAAAACCGTAAACTGTTTATAACAATAAATGGTTTTAAATCTTCTATCCAAACTATTAAATTCGGAGTTCCCCAACGGCCTGTACTTGATCCTATATTATTTATAATTTATACTAATAATTTTATTCAGCCAGTTAAACATTGTGAAATACGTCATTTTGCTGATAATACCAACCTTTTGTATAAAAATAAGTCAACTAATATTATAAGTAAAAAGATTAATTCAGATTCAAATTTCCCAAAAATGAGTAAAACGTTAAAGTTAATTGTAATTCGTAGCAGAAGAAAAGCTATTGAGTATGAAATAAAATTAAATGGAAAACGTCTTTACCCTCCAGAGTATGTTAATTATCTTGCAGTTTTGATTGATGAGAGTTTGACATGGAAATCTCATATTAAAGAACTAATTAAAAAACTTAATAGATCAAATAACATGCTTTCAAAAATGCGTCATTACTTTATTAATAATACTATTCACTCTATTTATTTTTCTCTATTTTTTTTATTTTTTTCTTTGGATATTAGCTGTTGCTGTCAGATTTGGTAAAAATTCATGACCTATTTCCTGAAAAACAATTAGAGTTCGAGCATTGACATTAAAGCTTTTGCGACCTTGAACTACATTTTGTGGTTTTAAAGCAGTCTCAGGTGAAGTATAAAAGGGTTCCATCCAATCAAAGTTGGAATACTGTACGGTAATACAATGTGCAAAACGATAGAGGAGTATAAGATGATGCACCAACAGAACTAGGAGACAATAACGTTCGAAAACACCATTCCATTTTCTCTTTCTTTTTCGAACAAAGTTTTTTTTCTTACTTTTTGGTTTATTAATTACCTATCTATTTTGATTAGTTTCTTCAGTTTTAATTCTATTCATTGTCAAATTGTATAATCAAAAGATAAATAAGACATACAGTTTAATACTTAAAACAAACTTGTTTAAAAACACCTCTACCAATTTGCAAGTGATTTACTCGTTCTTAGCAGCAAAGCATCTTGTTGTTAGCTTTAAAATATGGTATTTAGCACGCGAGAAGCAAAGTAGATGAACTATCTGGTAAATTAGGTTTAAAATGTTGTTTAACATTGTTTTTTTTTTTGCTAATGGAAATTAGGCACATCAAAAAGTGTAATTCTTCCACAAAAAAATTACGCATTTTTTTATTTTCCCATTATTTTTATAGCCTTACTACCTAACATCAAATAGTTTTAACCCGAAGTAGCTAAACAGATTTTTACTATATAGTAATTATATTTACAAGTTTAATATTTGATCTTTCCCTATAGTTATGTGAAAGAAAACAGATACTATTGCTCTTGGGCTGTCTCACTAGGGTGGTATAAAAAGGTTATCAAAGATTGACGATTGGTGTAGGGATGATGGGTGACACGTGATAGGGGTTGTCATCGTACCTTATCAAGAATAAAGTTCTTTTATCCTAAATATTTACATGGATTTGATTTAAACTTGTCAGCAGCTTGACAGCAACAAAATATTTTTTGAAAGATGTATTTGACACTGAATGAGGGTATAGATGCTAAATTTTTTTCCGCTATTGAGAAATGAGGTTTTTAGATTTTTTTTTTTTTTATGTATGTATGCTAACGGTAGTTAATGTGCGTAAATGCGTAATGTGCGTAAATTGCGTCGTGCCCTTATTGGCTTTTGTGCTCCTACAAATCTCATGGTTATCTTGCTACCTATATTTAGTATTTCGAATCACATTAAAATTAGACTAATTAAGCACATAAAGTGAACTAAAAAACATGGTGCAATATTAGCTATCATGTTTACGATAAAAAGCAGAATTTTACATGTGATGTAACGTTTAATTTGATAGATCAGATATAAGGTCATATTCATCAAGATTAACGTTAGGATTTAAAAAAGGTGATTCGCATGAGCTGAATCAAAAAAATTTAGTAAAACTACTTTAAATAATACTTAACTCATATAGGTTAATGAAAATTACGATAAAAAAAATAACTATGAATACATCATTAATTTTTAATGTTAAAATTTGAGATAAAGATAATGGAGCTTTTTCAAAAAAATACATGTTTACCGGCATGAAATTCTGTTTTGCCCTAAAATTATAAAAGAGAGGAATTGAGAAATTTTGTAAGATTTTTTATTAAATTATGTTTACTTGCTCATTAATTTAAGGCGTAAATAAACCGGCCCTGTTTTTTTTTTTTTTTTTTTTTTTTTTTTACCTAATGGCAGGAGATCATCGAAAGTCGAAATTATTAAAAGATGACCACCCGCATCAGAAAATGCTTTACTAAAAGCTGCAAGATTATTTTAAAAGTTTAAACGCACCCAGTGTCTGGAAAACTTTCTAAGTTTTCATATAAAAACACATTCGAACTTTATAGGTAAACTGTTGTGCAGCTCTTTGATGTTTTATAAGGAAAAAAAAATGCGAAAATCAACGAAATTTGGGATTTAGCGGTTAGCATTTCTTATTGTTTATTCTGTAATTTGAAATAAATTTTTAGTTTCAAAATACCCAACAGTGATATCTGACGAAGGATACTCAACTTCCAGCTTCAACGGTGGAACACCGATTCAGCAGTCCACTTTCGAATATCAATCATCGAATGAAATTGTAGCACCTTTTCGATTCAACGATGTTGCATGGAAAGATTTATGTCATCCAAACACTTATAAACCTGCTTTAAAACAAGAGATGCAGGTACTGGATGAATTTCTTTCAGTGTTTAGTGATGAAAATTCTGAATATGACAATTTACCAAACAGAAAGAACACCGAGACCACTATTTCTGGGATTAAAGAGACTTCAGACGTCATCACTGTCAATGAGGATACAAGTTCAGACAGGCTCCAGCTACAAGAAGGTTGGCTGTTTTCATTTAATGTATTTTGTTGGAGTGTATTATTCTTAACTAAGTCGGTTATTTAAGTTGAGCTTTTTAGAGAGCTATGATAGCCTAGTAAAATTTAAAAAGTGATAAAAATTGCTAAGGGGTAGCATCCTTGAAAACAAAAGAAAAAAAAAAAAAACTCCAACAAAAAAGACTGAAAGGAAAAGTAACAACATCGATATGTTTATTAGCAAACTTCGATACAAAAAAACAAAAAATAAATTTTTTTGGGTCTCGTACGCAGCTAAATATACGAGAATTATCAATAAAAATGTAGAACTAATTTGATTATTGCTAGAACCGGCTAATAAAGCTTCATGATCTTCATTTACTGTTTCTAAATTAGATTTTTTTTGTATCAAGCTTCTTCCCAAAGATTTCATGTACTGGCATAATTCTACTAAGATTACAATGTATTAAAAGTTAGAAATGTTAAAATAGCATACCTTATGTTTCTTGAGAACATTTTCACGTATTCGTATTTCTGTGAATTTTTTTTAAACATACCTCTTGAGAAGATTGCCAATAAAATTGGACAGTTTAATTACAGTAAACAGAGCTCTACGGTGGAGTAATTAAAAAACAAACATTAAAAAAATCTTAAAAGAGAAATCTTGATTTACCTAAATATGTCAACAAATATTGGAATATTCTTGTGATAAATGTATATATGATAACATTCCTTAATTTGAAAGATTGTATATTTTTTAAAGAGTTATGAATATAAAATAACTTGGATTTATCGAATTGTTAATTTTGTTTTCTGTTTTGTTCTGCAAGGAAATAAACTTATTGGGATACAAGACTTCAGTTTACTTCCATTCTTTTTGTATTTAGTAAGGCAAAAGCACATTTAAATACCATCAATCAATAGTTTTGCTACTTTTACTAATGGAAATTCAACTGTATTGTAATATCTAATTTTTTTTTTTTTTTTTACGTTATTGTATTATGTAGATATAATGCAACTTTAATTTGTTTGTTCATTTTAACTTGACTGTAAACTTTTTATAAGCTAACCGTTGTAGGTTAATATTAGATTCACAAGGTTTTAATACCATCAATATAAATCATTTGCAACGGAAGCGAGCTGAAAATATAATTCATGATGTCATCTTTTTATAGATATCAATCAAACTCAGTCAAGTGTGAAATCAGCATTAAACAGTAGTAAATTGACCATTGAACTAAAAGAAGTTGTAAGTGATTTATTGAAACTGGGAAATACAAATAACAATGATATAACAGCGAACAGTAGAAAATCAAGCAAAGAGACGATAGAAGAAATATTTAATAAAATAAAAGTTATAGAATTTTCTACCGAGAGTTCTTCTTCCTCCAGCGAACAAGAAGTCATTAGCGATTCTGGTCTCAAGGAGATTATGCCAGCTTTAATAAAAGAGACCAATCGAGAAGATAAATCACCGACTCGAATAAGCCATGAAAAAAATAAACGGGAGCATAGACGTAAAAAACGAAGTAAGCATAAAGACGAAACAATACATAATGGAAGCCATGGTAATCATCACGAGAAGAGTAATAAAGAAAAATCAAGTCGCCAAAGATCTGAGAAATCTTACAAAGATGCAAAAGTCACCGGCAAACCTAACAAGTCAAAAGAAAAACAACGTGAAAATGAAAATACGAAACAGAATAAAACATATTCTGCACCAATAAATACTAAGAAATCTAAACATGACGCCATTGATGGAGTTGACGGAGCTTTTCAGAGAATGAATTCTGATTTCTTCGTTCCTAAGAAACACAAATTACCGAGAGACGGACCAAAAGTATTCATCCCTGATAATCCACGAACTAAAGAAATTTTAGTTGAAAAACCAGATGGGATTCCTCTGCAGAGAAATGATTCATTGCACATTAAAACATCAGCGAATGAATATATGTGGGATACTTTGGATGGCAAACACCGAGTATACGTTCGTTCAAAGGATGATGAGGCTGGACCTCTTCCGGATAAACAGGAACTACTAAAAGATTACGATAGAAATGTCAAAGGATTATTAAGAACTCATACCCATCATGACGATATTTATTCTAAAATTGGAGTTTCGCCTGAAATTCTGCAACTTCTCAAAGAAGAGGAATCATTTTGGGAAAAACAACAAGAACTAAAAAAGTGGCGGGAATCACGTGATAGGCAAGTTAGCAATGCAAATATACATATTTCCCCAACGAGAGATAACAGTAAAGTTAGTAATCACCACCGAACTGTTCGTCCAGTTAACTCATATACTAAATTAAAAGAACGCAAAATATCTGAAAATGAAAGAGAGCTGGAAGAAAGTAAACTCGAAATAGAGGCTAGGCGTCTCATGCAGCTTCGGGCTCAACAAGTACATGTACTAAAAACATCTCGTGAAAATTTATTAGAACATAATAAGCGCAAAAATTTTCCATTACATGACGTAAATGATTCAAAACATCATAGCCAACTTGGTTTAAAATTCATTGCGAACGATGCTCGTAGCTCCAAGCCACCTGCCAATTCACGTAGTTCAAAATTCCCTAATAAATGCGATTTAAGTGATTCAAAACCTCAGGCATACTACGGCGAGCGTGATTGCAAACGCCTTACAGAAGCACGTGGTGTAATTACCCACGATAAAAAAAGTAGGGAACATTCGCTTAACCACATTGGTAATATTTCACATGATAATGATGGAGAAAACTCGTGGGATGCTCCATCGAGTAGTCGTTCCTCCGCTAAAGCTTATCTTTCGCCTGACAGCGAACCTATATACGAGCGTTCCAAGGCATCGGTAATGAAGCATCTACGAACTAGAGTAAATAACGTTTCAATTTCGTGTTTTTCTGATGACGATGAAGTTTTCTATGATCACAATCGAAATAATAGGCATATTGAGAATAAGGGATATTTTTCAGATCGTGATATTTTAAGAGATTCTTCCACGTGCCAAGCACGTCCTGTATTAAAAGGAAAAAAAATAAAACTTCGCTGCACGTCATGTTGTCGACCGATAAACGATAATCGCCTCATTACAGTGGAAGACAAGAACTATAATTGGCATGTTAGATGCTTTATTTGCGTGGTATGTCGTGTATATCTGAGTGACATACACGCCATTCGAGTTCGCGTTGTCAACCAAAGATTGCATTGCCGCTTCTGTTACTCTTCTAAAACGGGTAAGGTTAAATATTTTACTAAATTTATGGGGTAACTAGATTTGATTTGATGTTCACTAGAATATATATTTCAGAATCTCTTGATATCTTCTGAATATCATTTATTTTTTCAGAAGTTAACGTTTTATTAACGCTCTTAAAGGATGGTATTTTAAGCCTAAGTTTTAGGTTTTAATAGAATTTTCACAAAAAGGTCAAATGACTCTTAGCATTGTTACGATGTTTGAGTGAGGTGGGCAAAATGTTGGCTTCACTTTATTCAAAAACAGGAATTTACGCCCTTGGTCTGGAATAAAAGACAAGAATTGTCGTTAGTAAGTTAGGAAAGTAGTTTTTTACATGGAGTTGTAGCAAAGGAATTATAAGTCAACAACAAGTGACTAAAATGTTACAAACTACTGTCATATTTTTTGTTTGTGCTTTCTGAAGACGAAATTTTAGGAGCTTTGCGTTGGCAGTAATAAAGATTTAAATAAGTCAACAATGGAAAAAATTTTTAATGTGGAAATTAAATCAAATTTCTTCCACCAATAAATCATGTTGTCATTCATCGCGGTTCTTACAAAAAGATCTCGCGATGCATCATGTTCTTGCATGCAATACATCATGCTCTTGCACGCAATGCTTTTAGACGACAACCTTGTTATTTTATTTTTTTACTTTCGTTTAAACGTAAAAATATCTAAAGCGAGCAAAGGACATTGAAGATAAGAAAACACTATAGTTTTTAATCTTCTTTAATTTTCATAACCGAAAGACTGTTTGTTGATGTTCATCAAGAAGTCTTTCCAGTAAAAATCAGTTTTTTTTTATGAATGGAGCAGTAATGAAAACCTCCAGAGAAAAGATTCAATAAGAGCTAGGCTTCGAAATTGAAAATTAACAAATATTCAAATCTTAATCTTGTTAAAAGTAGCATGCTTCAGAGAATTAAATCAGAATATTATAAAAACCATTAATTTCTTAGTTTCTGAAAAAAACGTACTGACACATTCTAATATGTTTTTTCAAAAATGCTACCTGTGTTTAATTTCCTGGATTTATTGCTTTGCTCCCTCAAGTGTGTCACGGATATTATTTTCGAGTGTCAGTGTATTATCCTAAATTCGAAGTAATCTTGTTAAGGCATTTCCAGAAATGAGAAATATAATGTAGACTACCTGGGTGCCCCGCCAAGATTAGACTAGTTGATATATATAACATTTAAAAAGAAATCTTAAAAAGTAAAAAGAAATTTTGAGGGTTTGATTGTTCGATTATTTTAACGTGGGGCCAACACCAAACAAATAGTTTTACGAACTAATTTATTATAGAAGGAACCACGGATTTGGTTCTGATGTACTTGACAAAGTATGGTAAAATTGTGTCTTCAGAAAATTTAAAATGAAAAAAGAAATTTGGAGGACCGGGGAATCGATCTGCGTGCCTCCCACGTGCTAAGTTAACTAAGCTACCTTTGACCTAGAACTTCTTGACAACGTATGTTTAAAAAAATATTATATGATATCGTTTTATTTGCCTATTTGTTTAAAAATGACCATCAAAAACGATATTATAGTTTAAAACCAACGAATAAAAATCTTTAAAATCGTCTTTAGTATCGTTCCGTCAAGTTGTTTTTGGCAGTTGGCATAGCGGCGACCAATGAAAATGCTTGATTAAAAAAATGTGTAAAACACCTTAGAAAATCCGTAAAATAATTGTATTATTATACAGTTGCACCAAAATTTCAAGTAAAAATTTAAAAATAATTAAGGTATAATTGCCAACCTAATCTATAAATGTGTATATAGTCCCCCCAAAAATACAAAGCTTATAAGAATATATCAAGTGACAGTGGTCGCTATCTGGAAAGATTATTTAAGGATCTACTTGAAATTAATTAAGAAAGATAAACTAAGAGGAAGAGTGTTGTGAGATTGAAATCTGATCAGCTATTACATATTGAATCAATTTAAATAAAATCATGACAATAAAGATCCTTTTTGATAGGACTTAGATCTAACTAGAATTTTTTTGCCATTCGGGTTTTTATATTGAAGACTGATGCGGTAATTGTCCTACATATCTGATAGGATTAAAAAGAACGGCAGAGGTATTCGTAGCCGATGGCAAAGAATTTTTGTAATCATTGGCCGGAATTAAGTTGGTTCGTTTCCTTCTTGTAGCTGTTTATAAATATTTATTGTAGAAATAATACGAGTTAATTTATATGAAAATTGTGGTAGAGTGGTTGGTGTGTCTATTGTGGCGCATTGTCGAGCAACAAAGAATTAAAACTTTGGCTTTTTCAAGAAAATTAGCAAAAAGTTTGCCATTAGCAGATTTAATTGGTGAACTGTTATTTTTAGCAATAAAAGTCGTAAAAATAGACCAAATATTCTCTTGACTTATAGCAGGGTTGTTTAAAACTTGGAAACTGCGAAAACAACAAAAAAATTGCTCTGAGCTGCAATAATGTATATATAGTGCAATAAACTGAAGAATTTAAAAGTTATGTAACGTCATGTACAAGCTACATCAAAAATTATAAATTTTGTACTCAGAGACTTGTTAAACAGCTGCCCAGCCCTTGATTGTGTTCATTTGTTTTTAACAAGTTGAGTTTGAGAAGCTTGTAAACCTACCGGTTTTTAGTAGCTAGAGTTTCTTAAGTTTTGGGGTAACTAATACTAGTTTTTTAGAAACCGGTTTCTTAGGCAAAACAATAAGTGTGTATTTTTTTTTTTTTTTTTTTTTTTGCACATTTGATTAGAGAGAACCTGTTTCTAGATATATATGTTTGAGACCACTGTGATAATTATTCTATTTTCCCCACTTTGTCTGTAGACCTTAGCTTTCGTAAGTAGGGCTCTTTTTATCCTTTCTGTCACCCAAAGGGAGGTTTCTATCTTTACAGAAATGGTTGTATTGATAAAAAATTTAAAGGAATAGAAAAAATAACGACTGTTAAAATTTCTTTAAAAAATTAGCGCTTTGTGTTGAAGAGAATTGCAAATTTACTGTAGCTTTTGCTTAAGACCAGAATCTTTTAATTCACTGTGATTCTGTACAATACAACAGCTTGTACACGTTTATTCTTATGAGTAAAATACCCTCTTCTCCTGCCAATGTTTCGGCTAAATTTCTTTTGTTTGAGGTTTTTTTTTTTTTTTTCTGCTCAAATCCACATGCAAAATTCCCAACCCTAAAGCGTAGGCTAGTTTATAACCTTTTGAAACGTGTTATTTATCCACGACGAACCAATATTTATCCAATCAAAAAACATGTTGTTGCGAATTAGACACTGTAAATACTACAATTCAACTAAATCTTGAAAATAAACACAATTCCTGAATTTGAAAAGGATTTTTTTTAAATAAATATTTGTCTAATAGACGTTAGAAGGTTAATTTTTTTTTTTTGTGAATATTTCTGCTATATAAAACGTGGATATACGACTCACAGGAAATAGGTGGAACTGCTAAATCTCAAAAAACTTGTCTCTAAAAAGGATTCGAGAATTTTCCAATAATAAACCATTACATTTTTCCTGGAAATTGCCTAATTTTCATGTTGTTTTTAAGACTGTATATGCTCTGAAAGCTAATAAATTTTATAAAAAAGCGGTTTGATAAAACAGACGCACCCGTTATCAAGAACTTCTCGTAAAACATTAAATATCTTATTCTTAATTTGAAGACACTTGTTAAATATTCACGTGGAAGTGCTAAGAAACTGGAAGTTTTTGAAATTTTCAAAAAACTTCAAAAGTTTGCTTATTAAAAAGAATGCATGCCACCATATATGTTAAAAATTTGGTAAGATAGTATAGTACATAATGCCAAACTTTATTAAGATAAGGCTAACTTAATTTTGTATGTTGAGGTAGAGTGAGTTTTTTTTTTTCTTTTAGGAGGAGATATGATGTCAGAAGTTTGATATATGATTATAGCTAACATTTTAACTTATTTATTAGAAGAAAGATTTTTATTATATATTTATTCAAGACAATTTTACTTCCAAATATCTCATCTTTACATTGGAATATATGCACGTATGAACAAGATTCGAATTTTTCAAATGTATCAATTTTTTTTAAATAAAATTGTCAAGTATGCTGAAAACGGCTCTGATAACAATTTCGGATAGAAATTTTGTTAAATTCTTCATTCTGAGTTTTAAAACTTGTGGTATTGACTTTTCCCCTCCAAAATGGCATTTAAAGGCTGCAGTTTTCTCACCAATTTCTTTTTAGAAGCATATAAACCTTGCATATTTCTGATCCTTTCTTTTATATTTAGCTTTCCTGTAAAGTGGTTTTAGTGTGTAGCTAAGAGCACACAAACGATGTTTGTTTTGCTCTACTATTTCAAAAATTAGTAGGAAGTTTTTAGGGACTAAAATACCTGGTTTATACTGTTGCTTTTATCAAGTATTGCTTATTTATTATTTCAACTACAAGTACGGTGATTTTTCTTATATAGTGAACAAAAAATGAAAAAAAAAAAAAAAGTAAAAAGTCTGAATCCACTAAGAGAAGGAAAGCAGGACATCCCACAAGGTCTTTATTAGACGTCGGTTTAGAGGAAATTCTCATATTTCGAAAAACAAAGGCACATTTACACAAAATTCTACTCCTGCCTTCACCGCTGCAAAGAAAACCTACAGTGGAATAATTCCTGGAATGAAAACAGATGAAAATTAGAATTGTCTCACGGCGAATTGTACACCGGGGAATCTGGCGGAGAATTGGCGTGATCCCATTTTAGATATTTGTCGCAGCATAATTTGATATTTTTTGGTTACGCAGGACCGAAAATTTGGTTACAGGACCAAATTTTCAAAATGTTCTGTTTGTGCTTTATTAAACCATTATATATAAATTTATATAAAATTATTAAAATCAAACGTCTTAACTCTGCATAAAAACGGTATTATAAGTGTAAAAAATCATAAACATGCTTTTTTTATTAAACCAAGCTAACGCTGTAGCTGAGATTTTGTCTTCAAACTAATAGCTTTCCTGTTTAGGATAGTAGCAAAAAGTGTTCAACGAATTTAATTAGTCCTTTGACGCAATTTTTTGATAACAACAGTGAAAAAAATAATGCTAGATATGATGAATAATAAAGGGAAGTTGCACGATACTTAAATAATATAGTACAACATAATTAATAAAAGCCGAATCAAGTAGTATCGATAAATATTTTTCGCTATTGTTAGTGACAGAAAATATTTTTAAGCATTTAGAAAATATTATGGTTACGGAAGAGTTAATCCGGCTTTTTCTTTCCTGACTTATTATGCTATGTTAACATGACTCATTCAGAGAAAAAATACATAAAATACATAGAAGCTCAAAACATACGATTTTGGTTGAATTTTCTGAACACGGACACTTTTTATTGACACGATAAAGTTTTTAAAACCTTCCAAATATGGAAGCTATTAGCAAAAGTAAATTTTATTATTATGTGATATTATTTTTGAATAAAGGAGAAAAAAAAAACATTTTTTTAATCCAACTTGATCTATTTTAGATCTTGTTAAAAAACGTATATATACATGTTGGTCAAATGATTCTCTTTACATTAAAATGTAAAGTGCAGAAAAAAATGACAAAATATTTTTAAAAATTCTAACACATTGCCGAAAAATGAGAATTTTTACAAGATTTTCACTTTTAAGATGTTATTGCGAACAATTGACACGGATGGAAATCTGTGAATTGTCTAAAACTTTATAAGCAAGAAAAATTAAGAACTTGGCTCGGAAATTTCTAATTAAATTAAATTTCCGGGTATCGCTCATTCAGCATATGAGTAGCATTTCGGTGCTAGAAGTTTGGAGTTTTAACTCTTTCTTTCGCTTCCTGTCAAGTAGCCGCTTCCGGTCTGGCAGGAAGCGAATTAGTAAAAAAAACATGGTAAAGTGATGCCACTAGCTAAAATAATTTATTTTTACGGAGAGAAACCTATTAAATACAAACGGGTAGATCTATGGACAGATGATTTCTCTCATCAACGCCTAACTGCAACGTCTCTAAGGAACCTACAAAATAATGCTTGAAGTTATAAACCAATGAGATTAAAAAATTCCGAATATTTCTAATGCAATAAACTTTTAGTCCATATTTCCCTACATTTTGATATTTTGCAAAACGGCCGATAATAATGATAACAATCTCCCCATAAAATATACATTCAACTGTGTTAGCAATTCAGTAAATATCCAGGGACAACAAATAAATAAAAATATACCGTCCAACATATATGACCTCGCTAATATCATTCCATCAAAGGCTATAAACAATGCATTAATATTATTTATAACGGTTTTCAACAGCTTTTCTGAGAAAGGCTATTGATAATACTTTAATGATGGAATTTCTCTAACATTGTCGATAAAAACGAAACCCCGAAGTTATAGCTGATTTCCAAAAATCTCAGACACGGTGGAACATATTTATACATTTATGGTTTTTTTCAAATTATCAATAAATACATAGCTCTACTTTATTTACATAATATATTACATATATAAATATATATATATATATATATATATATTAATTTATTATTTAAAAAAAAACTTAAAAAGGCAAGTAAGAACCTAAATAATAGTTCTAAAACCAATTTTAAAAAAGAATCGTAACAATATTTACGTATTGGGAATTAATCGCGAATGCTTCTAATCTCACAACTGGAGCGAAATGTCAAATTTCAAAATGTTTTAAGAAGTACTGAGTAACAAACAATTTTTCACAATTGACACCGAATAAACATAACTTAAGGACGGCTTATAAAATAGATGGTCAATCCACTGTATGTATATACGAATAGTACTGGGTACACATATTATTTGTCTAGTACAGCCATCACTATATATTCGCAGTCATATTTGTATTTCATAACTCGCAACAACCGTGAACCTATAAGCAAAATTTAAACGTTTGAAATAAAACCTCAAGGGAAATAAAATTTTTTGTAGAAAAACTTTATTGGAAATATAGACTCCTATGATTCATTATAAGTTATTTTAAATATCTTTGAATTTTTCACCTCAATCAGTTGTTTAGGAATGTAAAAATAATCATTTTTCGAGATAAAATATTTATTTTGGCGACGTTTCGAGAGACAACCTGCTCCCGTCTTCAGATAGGAAATCAGATTTCGGGAAGAGTATATGAGAAGCGATTGATACGATTAGATTTATTTATGGAGTGATTATTTAGTTTATATATAGATTATTTAATTTTAAGTGAGGTGAGTCATGTTTCACTGTCGATGATAGATTTCCCCAGTCGAAGATATGATCTTGTTCCCAGTTGCTACATTTCGTTGTAAGTGTCGGCTTTTTAAAGTTTAGTCTATGTCTTCTTAATCTCACGGTTGGATTCTCCGATGAAGCTAAAATGATGGACAATCTTTACATGGAGTGCGATAGATGTGATGTTGCTTTTGTCATTTAGAACAAAGGGTTCGTTTGGATGCGAGAGTAATTTGCGTAGTGTATGAAAAGAATAAAATGTTCACCGAATATTATGGCGATGCAAGATACTCTTTAAAGTGGTACTAAGATTCGGAATGTAGGGAGATTTATTGACCTAATTGGATCTGTCTTAGTTGTCGAATCGTTTGTTCTTGGATTTTTAAGTTTACGAATTTGTTGATAAAAAAAATTTTGTAGAGTAATTATTGGCGAGAAGTACTGAACGTAGATGTTCGTATTCGATTTCAAGTTCGTTAGAATCAGCAATGATGTCTCAAAAAAAAAATGACGATACTTTCTTTTTCGATTTTAGAGTGGTTTGAATTGAAATTGAGATGTTTGTCAACGTAAGAACGTTTACGAAAAACTGTGATTAAAAGTGATTTATTGGCGTGGCGTGTTATAGTTGTGTCGAGGAATGCGATAAAGTTTTTGGATCCTTTTTTGATTGTGAAAGTAATTTGATATTAAGATTATTTAACATTTGGAAAAAGGGTTGTGAATAAGATCGTTTTATGAATGCAAACACGTCGTCTAAAAATCATTTCCAAACTTTGGGTTGATACGATGGAGCAAGTAGTGTAAGGGATTCGTGTGATCGATATTTGTGATATTTTTGCTACAACGGAAGACGTGGGCTCACATATGGCAACACCTTTGGTTTGACTGAGAAATTTTGAGTCGAATTTGACCCAGGTTTTCGTAAAAAGAAATTTCATAATGTCAAGTAGGTCATTAGATTGTATCGGAGTTTTGTATTTCAGAGATGTGTCTATCGAGTAGATCCTTTATAATGATGTTACATCAAAGGAAGGCATACCTTAATCTTTTTTGATTTCGATATTGCGAATAAAATTTTTGATTGATAGTTGGATGATTTGAACCTACTACTAACCTACATAAACGCTAGGATTTCATTTTTAATTTGCTTGAAGACGGGAGCATGTTGTCTCCCGAAACATCGCCAAAATAATTTTTCATCTCAAGACTTTATTTTCTTTAACAATGTTATTTATTTAAAATTATATATCGAAATTTTAAACTAGTGACAGTGTGTCAAAAGAATACAATACAAAAACGCACCAACGGTCATGGTCACGAAAACAGATGTCAACATGTTCTTAATGCTTTAATTTATAATGTCCTGTCGGTATCACGTATATCAAAAAAGTGTAAAAACTATGTAACTTACCAGTTTGATTTCGAAGTTAACCTTTTTGTATCGGTATTTTACCTAAACATAAAATGTTAGATAGTTAATTCTAACACTGCACTGAAGTACCCATTCGTAAGCACTACATTGAAGTTACGTCCATGCTTTCAAACACCTTGCAGTTCCCACTGATTTTCTGCCCCATTTATGACTATTATCCCACGAGGTTATACAAATTCTAGTGTTTTTCTATGCAATTAGTTTCAATCTTTATTATCTTTACTAAATACTAAAATTTAAACAAGTTAAATATAAAAATAATCTTAAATTAACTTTTTTGATTTCGAAAATATTGTGGATCAGCCAAATTTTCAAAACAATTTTAAGTTGGAAAGAATTTTTCACTTTCCGCTGAGGCAAAACTTTATTATATCAAGAATGTTAGAAAAAATGAAATTTTACTTCTTGCAGTTGCCAGAAAATCTTCTAAATTATCAATTGAAATTTCTTCATCTGATAGTGAAGAAATATCTTTATTAGTATTTTGATCGTTTGCACCCACTGCCATTTTTTTAACAGTCACATCCTCGAGTTCGTCCTCTGATGTTCTAGTTGACTTTGTGAAGCTACTTGAGTCTTTAGATGGCAGAGTTACCTCGTGTTTAGCAAACACTGGTTCCCCCCCGTTATTACTGTCAGCGTCTCCATCTGAATGACCGGAGCTATTAGCTATAATATATTAGAATACATTTAAAATCAAATAGATGAAATTTGAAATATTAAGATCCATCATTATTTTCTGAAAGAAATTCCCTAAATTTTTAAACAACAACAACCTTTAAGTATGGAAAATACTAAAGAAAGTTTTATTTCACAATTTCACGGATTTTACAGCTGCTACATTCGTACTATGACGATGTGTCAAAGAGAAAGTGATTCAACTTTAATGGTTATCAAAATAAAAACAATTTATAGTGCTTAATCGTTACTCACGGTAGTATATATATTTTAAAAAAAAAGTCTAGATAGAATTTCTAGACCAAACTGCCACTGTAATTAAGAAATACAGGCCTACCAAAAAGTTGCTTAAAAAAATTATGAAATTAGGACGTTTTTGGGAAAATATTATGAAAAATTTCGACATTTTCTCAGAAAATTTATGCCAAACTTGGACAAATCAGAGATTATTAGTAACTTTTTATAACTCAATAATGAAAAACAGAATTGAAACAGGTGTTCGAATCTTGATATTATCAACACCTGAAGTTTCTTGTACTGGAGGCAGCCAACAGTCAACTTAGCCTTTATGTTTCGAAGTAGTTTCCTAAACAAACTCCTACGAAATTATAGCGTTCTTTATAAAATTATCACTCCTTTGAACTTTGATATGTTCTTATAAAACCTTCAAGATTTCTCAAAACCTGACTTAACTGAAATACTAGGTGTCCTATAAAAATTTCGCAGCTCCTATGAAAATCTATTTGTTCTAACAGTTATTATAGCCTGAAGCGAAAATCAAAATTTTAATGCTAATTAATTAACATTAACTGAGCTAACTAATTAAAATTAAATCTTCACTGCAGTAAATCAATAATCAAAATAACATGTCTTTTACTATTCCCAAAACGCTTTTCTTAAGTCATAAAAAAACAAACCCGAAATAATACACTATGGCTGCAGGTGTTGGAGCAAAACTAAAAAAAATATTGAGATTAGCATGCATTTTACCTACTGACTGCTAAAACATGGCTAATATTAAAAAAAAAAAAAAAAATGAACAAAAACTTAAAGCTGTAGCAATCTAAAAGCCCAAAATATTTCTTTTAATCTATATTGTTGACATCCTTTGTTTAAGCTTTTAGATTTAACAAAGAAAAGCTTCTAGCTTTGAACAAAACGAATTAAGTGGAGTAAAATAACTTTTAGACATAAACAAAAAAAAAAGGTTTCTTTTTTGGAAGCCATTTTTTTTTGTCCCTTTTTCAATACTTCTTGCAGTAAGTTCTTGTCTTCGCTTTAATTCTGTATCAATTTTTGATAGGGTTTTTTTGTACTGTTTTTCTTTATTAATGGCTGTTTAAAGACTTCATTGCCTTCTTCGTCCGCCACAAAAAGCCCTTCTTTGCTTTGCAGTTGTGCTACTTGTATTTCACTGTTTTCCTGATAAAGTATTGCTGTATTTTAATTTTTTTTTTTTTTTTCTCCTTAATCCGCTTTTGTTCATTGTTTTCTTTTAATTTCCGTTTCATTTCAAGGTCAGTTTATTAAGGATTTCATGCTAACTTTGAAGACTGTAACAAGTATTTTGTGATTGGAATATCAAATATTGATCCGTCACTAATGATGGTGTTCTTGAATAATCGTATTGCTTCAATGGTACCAGCGTGGATAGAATTTCCATCAATGCCTATTAAGAGCTTGTTTATCGAAAAACCGAAAAAATTTTTTTATACCTACCTTGAACAGTTCTTTTGAAATTAGGAATTTTAGGTAGAAACACGAGAAAGTACTCACGTAGATTATCATGTTGTTCTAACAACTAATAAACATGAAGTAAATAAAAAAATTACAGTATAAATTCTTCTGAAAAATTATGACTATTATGACATTTTGCTCAAAACTATTAGGACAATTCTCAGAAATTTCAAAAAGTTAGGACAAATTATGAAATCATGACACAGTGGGAGGCCTGAAAATATAACAAAAATAACAACTCAATTTATTTTCTATTACATGATACTACCGCTACTTTTTGTGCTCCATATCTTATAAATACTTCCCTTAATAATGTAGTTTTCCCATCTGAGTTAAAATATGCAGATATTGTTCCAGTCTTTATAAAAAGTGATGTATTTGATAAGGGAAACTACCATCTGATTAGTATATTACCGACTATGTCTAAAGTTTATGAAAAAGTTGTTTTTAAAAAAGTTTATACCTTTTTCGAGGATAAGTTTTCTGATATATTATGTGGATTAAGAAAAGGATTTTCTACTCAAAATGCTTTGTTAAGGCTCTTGCAAAGATGGCAAAACTGTTTAGATAAAAATTGTTGTAGGTACAATCCTAATGAATCTTTCTAAAGCTTATGATTGCATTTCTCACGATCATCTTCTTTCAAAATTACATGCATACGGTTTTTCGTGCAAAAACCTGGCCTTTCTAAACAATTACCTAACTGAAAGAAAACAAAGGGTTAAAATTGGTTCTGTCTTCAGCGAATGGATTGAGATTGTATTAGGTGTACCTCAAGGCTCTATTTTAGGCCCACTTTTATCTAACATTTTTATCAATGATATTTTTTATTTCATCCTCGAAACAGATATTTGTAATATCGCTGATGATAATATTATTTATGCGTGTGGCACATATTTCGAAAATAATCGTGAATGGTTAATGAACGATCTTCATCGTGTAAATCGCTGGTTTCGAAATAACTCTATGGTAGTTAATCCAACAAAATTCCAGTTAATGTTTCTAGGTCAAAACACGCCGCCAGATTTTTCTATATCTAATTCTGATTTGAGGATTTCTCCTTTAGAGGATGTAGAATTATTAGGTGTTATCATTGATTTTTGTTAAAATTTCTCTTCTCCGATAAAAAGAGTATACAAGAAGGAAAATAATAAAACGCGAGCTCTAATGAAAATATGGCATGCATTGAGTACTAAAATTATTTTAAATGCTTATATTTCACCATAATTCTTATATTACCCAACCATCTGGATGTTTTTCAAAAAGACTAGTATGGATCTCATTAAGAGAACACATAAAAGTGCTCTGAGAACGGCTTTGATGAAACATCTTTACGTCTAGATGAGCACTTGGAATTAGATAACAGTTGCAGTATTCATACCAGACATAATGGTTGAGGTGTTTTAAACGCTGCGTGAGAGTGGTCCGAAGCTACTTTGGGATAACTTTTGTCATAACACTGTCACTTACGTTCTACTTGTTTAGTTAAAGCACCGTACAATAGCACCAATTCCCTTCAGTTTAAAGCATAATTAATTTGGAATAATCTTCCCAATGACATTAAAACCTGTGATAATGTCATTTCTTTTAAACGGAAGATTACAATTTGGAATGAACAAAGTAATCATTAAAATCAAAAGTAAAAAATCTGGGAAAAGTGATTTGATAATTGATAACTTACATTTATGAAAACTTTTGATTAATCTATTTAATAGTTCGTGTCTTGATATTTCATTCTCACCAAAACCATCCCTGTCCCATGCCAGTAAACCATTATTTTCTTCTGTCTTTACCTTCGGATCGGAAGAGTTGCTATTCTTTGTCATATTTACAGTTTTTTCTTTAATGAGAGTTTTATTGCCAACTGTGTGACTACTCCATTCATGATGTGAGCTATCCATCTCACTTGAACTATGACTGTAAGTGGAACCAAAGTCGTACCCGGTGTTATTCCACGGTGGGAAGATGCCACCTAACCAGGATGAACCAGAATAGTTCCCATGATGCAATGGGGAGCCATATGATGAGTCAAACGAAGAACTAGTATGATGGGATATTACTTTGTGCGTCCGCGGACGTAAATGGTGAAGTTTGGATTTAGTTGTGACTGGCTCTAAAAAAAAAAATAATACCAATCTGATAAGGTAAACTTACCATAGAAAGATAAAACTAATTTATATTTATATGTATTAAAGACACAAATTTACGTAAAAAAAAATATTGAAATTGAAAAAGGTGCCAAAGATTTCAAAAATTTACTATGCATGGTCGTATTAAAATAATTTTTTTCCCTAATGCAAAGTCATTTGCAAAGACTTGGAAACCATTAATAGAACTAATCAGGTGGGAGTAAAGACGATGGAGTGTGCTTATCTTTAAAATATTGATAAAGCAAGCAATGTTTTGATGATACAACTAGACTTCCACGCACGATGCAATGGCTGCATGAAATATATCAAAACTTCAGCGCATGATTGCACTATACAGAAAGTGTGGTTATATCAGAAAAAAGTTAATACAATTAATTGTTTTATCGATACAAAAACAATAATGTTTTAGAAAAGTTAATTATTTAATAAAAATACAAATATCCATGTGTATCTGACAGATGTGTTCGCGAGAGATTTGAATTTATTTGAACTCCAAGTTTTTTATTCTAGTCTTGAACAGAGCTATCCCTTTTGCGATGGTTATATTAGGCAATTGTTTTTAAGGTAGAATCGCCAATATTAAATGGCACCCTTAGATTTTGTGTCCATTATGGAAAGTTTGAAATATAATAGATTAGTGCTGGTGGTTTTAGTAATAAAAAGTCTAAAAAGCCTAGAAAGAATCTTTAGTCATCAATCTTTTTGTATTAACATTGTCTGGTATTAAAGAAAGAAAAAAAAAATATTTCTCTTTTATTTCTTAATCGTAATCTACAATCCGCGAAATCATAACTTTTTAATATTTAACAATAGCCCCTACTTATTGTACCTCAAAACTGTTTCTAACTTGTATTTATAAGCTAGGATTTCATTACTTTCTTTAATGAATTAATGGCCAACTTTGAGTATAAATAAAAATCTTCATATAAGGAGTCAATAACAAATTAAGACACCATATAAGGAGTCATAATGAATAATAAAATATCGCTTATGGAAACATTATTGGTCCAAAAATTTAATTCTGTGATTTTTAAGATATGACTTAATCATTAAGGCGGTTGTAAGAGGAGTTTTATGTCTCTAGTTGGATATGAGTAGGCCATTGGGAACATAACTATGTTTTGAGAAATCAATTAAAGCAACAGATATATCTGTTAATACAATCAATATAACCAATTAGTCAATTGAACAATCAGAAGCATGAGCGCATGATTATAAAACTATCTTCATGGCAAAATGGTGAAATGGCTTTATATTAATGAATTTATAGAAGTTTAAAATTTATTGTTGTTTGAATGTTAAATAAATTATGGATAAAATTTCAGATGCAGAATTAAAGAAGTCAGGAAAAGACGAGTTAATAAAACAATTTGTTATTTTACAATCACAATACGAGAATGAATTATTAAAACAATCATTGGATAATATCAATAAAAAGTTTGATCAACTAGAAAAAACTGTTGAAGGATTAGTTTTGAAACTCAAAAAAAATGATATCGGAATGAAAAATGAGGTGGTTAAAGATATTGATAAACGTTTGTACAAAATTGAGAGTAAATGTCATGAATGAAAAATATTCAAGACGCGACTCGTAACAATTGAAACAACTGGGTTCATAAAAAATGCAACAAACTTAATGATATTGATTATTTTCTATTAAAGGCAAATTCTTTTTGGTTTTTTATCATATGTATAGATGAACTGTATCCATTCAGTAAAATTACTGACCAAGAAATATTAAATAATAATAATAACGATAAACTTATTCATTTAAATGAGCTTTCCTGATCTTAACATTCGACCATCTAAAGAAATTATTAAATTGTTTAATAAATTTAATGATTTCTTTACCTCTCAAGCTGTATACCAATAGTTATTGAGTGACTCCCTCCTATTAACCAATTTTTTATCCAATGATTGCCTTAGTATTTATATTATTATTATATTTATATAGTATTTATATTAACAAATAAATATCATTCTAAAATTTAAAAGAATTTATAAATGTATACTTATTGGTTAAAAAGGAAAATATAATAATAATACTAAAATAATCTTGACACCGTTGGAGTTGGACTAAAAACAAAAACAAATTCAACTATTCATCCCATACTTTTATTAACAGGCGTGATGTCATGCGCTTCCCAACCATCTAATATTTTGTTTTTGTGACGATCATGACCAAATAGTAACAATGCTAAAAAAAATTTTTTTGTTAAGAACAACGTCGGGAATACATTTACTAGAAATAATTTTGGGAATATTCTTACTAGAAAGAATGTTTTTTATTGTAAAGCAATATCAGCAGGGAAAAAGAATCATGGAAATTTATTGGCATGCCTTTCCCCAAAAATAATTTACATTTTATCTAAAATTCAAAAAAAGAAGTAATAAATGACTGCACAGAAAAAGTCCAGACTAAAGTATGGACATGACTGCATTCATGAGACCCTGTCGGGTTTGCCAAGAGTTCCAAAAAATAAAATATTTTTTGAGAAAACATTAAACTGTAGGAAGATTAATGGTGGAAGACTAAACATTCAACATTCGTAATATATTCTTACATAGGTATTGACGCATCTTCTTAGCAACAGTATATAATGCAATCACATTAGTATGCGTATGTACAAAGAAGCCATCTGGATCACTTGCAGCTGTAGTTAATGAGGTTCTTGCAGTCCCTTTATTCGCCTAAACATAATTGCCACAGTTTTACCATGAATTTACCGTTAAATTGCCTATTTTAAACTTCCCATAAATGAAAATTGGCTCATTCCATACTTATTTTATCGATAAAAAAAATGTTATTTAAAATAAAACGACCAAGGTGCGTGCGCATACAAAGTGTGTGTATACAAGTTAAAGATGAATTCTGTCAACTTTTAAGCTATCGACACAGAATAAAAATATAAAAACTGAAGCTTTTCCAAATAGGTAAAAATTGCACTGTATAAAAGAATTAAATTACATGCATAATATTATGTATATATTCTTTATCTGGATGAAATAAAAAGGTAAAATAATCTTTGATAGTCTAGCAATCACCAATGATTCGATATAAAGCCTTACTTGATGTTAACATGGTAAATCTTATTCTTTACCGAAACAGTAGAATATATTCCCACTGATATAAATACCAAAACACTCAGTACAATGTTTTCTCAATTAATAGTATCAAAACTTATTATTTGAAAATTAATATATAATTGCTTTGCAAATCATTTTAAATGCTAAACTTTATTTTTGTTTTTAATATATTTTCTATATTTTTGTCAGTCTCACCTTTAAAAATCTACATATAGGGTATAGTTTTAATTGATAGTATTTTATTTTTTTGATGTTTTCAATGCTCATTTAACTTCACAAAAAAAAAAAAAAATTTAAATATAAGCTACTAAATATACTAAATATAACTAAATATAAGAATTTTTTGGCAGGTGGCCATACAGGTCAAAAAATGTGCTCTATAGTAAACTAACGTAATATAAAATGTATAAATAGAGTCAAAAAAATGCAAAAGTTTAAAAAAATGACAAATGCCAGGGGAAAACATTCTGGCACATATCAAAACATGATGTCAGAAGAAACTATACGAACGTTATATATATAAAAAAAAAAAATCTTAGACAATTTTTTGAATAATCCAAAAAAATGCTTGGAAGTTTTTGGTAAAAAAAAAAAAATAATAATAATAAAACGCAGGTTAAAATATGCGCTCTATGGTCACTAATAGCAAGTAGCTATATAGACCAAAAGATGCGTACCATGTTCATTTTAGTTCAAAAAAAAAAAAAAATTGTGAACTCAACTTAGAGAAATTAACAATAATTCTAAATTTATATATAAATAATAACAATAAACTTCTTTCATTATAACAAAATACCTTAAAAAATGCAAAAAGATTGAAAACATCAGTGTGTTCTTGCATGTGCAAGGACACACGAAGGTGAATTTGCAGGTTTTATTTCAGAATTAATGTCCAAAGAATAAATGCAATGTTTTGGCAATTTAATTCATTATGAAATGCCAAATAAACGGATACTGATAATTGAGTAGAGAAAAGTAAGCCAAGGAGAAGAGGTTGCAGCACTATGTGCTCTCAACTAAGTGTTAAGGAATAACACAATCTAAATACATAAATACATACATCAAGCCATCCAACTGCATGTACTATAACACCATGATCACGTAGCTTCTTTGCAGCAGCCTCATACTCTCCATCCAATTTACGATCAGTTACTATCACAGTCATGTTCAAATAATGCCAACTTTGTTCAACGCTATTTTCATTCTCAAAGAAATGACCTATTGTAAAGATGTTTAGAAAAAATATATTTCTTCTATATTGGTGTAAAATTACATTGCAAAATTCTGACAGAAAATGATAGAAAAAACATTTTAAGCTGAATTATACCAAGTAAAGGAATAAATATACTAAAATTTGTATCTGCACTCCCAGACAAAAAAATTTTGACAGGTTATATTAATTGAAAGTATATTCAAAAGCTTCATAGTTTAACTCCTTGCAAATGGCATTTTTACACAAAAAATAACAATTTTGTTGAAGCTGTAATTCCTAATAGGTAAAAAAAAATGTTGTTTTGCATTTTTTTTTTAAAGAAAAATATAAAACAAATTTCACACACCATAGGCTTTATCAAGGGCAGCACCAGCATCTTTCTCATTCCCTGCTTCTACTTCCAATCTATCGATGGATTTAAAATATTCCAGGTAATCAGTATCACTAATAAAAGGAAATATATTCATGCAAAAACAACTTAGGAGACGACAGAGAGTAATAAAATGGAATAGAGAAAAATTTTTTGATTTTAGGGGGATGGGGGTTATTAACGTGAAAAACTTACAAATAAAGTCATTTGGCATGCTGAAAATCTTTGGAAAAAAAGTTCGAAAAGAGCAAAAACGTGTTTGGTATGTAAGGTTAGGAATTAGATGAAATAAAAAAGACATCATGAAAAGGTTTCACTACTTATAAATAAACTAATAGTCAAGCAGAACAAGTGTTTTCTTCCTTTTCACAGGGGTTTTATAATTGAAAATGTTTAATGGAGGACCTTATGAAATAGTATTCCTGTAAACTTCCAAATAAAGAAGAATAGGTCAGGAGATCTTGCACATTAGTACCACTATATGCCTCGTTTTCAAAAGTCATAGATTTGTTTGACTTTTTCCAATTTCGGTTTGGGAAGTTAGTCCAAGACTCTCTAAAATTTAATCTTTAGTAAGCAAAAAAGATTTTCGTACAAATACATTTCTATCAATCTTTCTCATTAACATTCTAAAACACATTTACATTTACAAAATTTTCTAAGCCTAACCGTTTGTATCTGAAATAATCTTTAGACAAGAAGACTTCTAAAATTTAGCACTTTTGTAAAAATTTTGAGGACAAAGAGTAAAAGGCCTGGACGAAATATGAGCTGTGGGGAGCTCTACCATTCTTTAGCTACAAAATATAATAAGTAACAAAGTATCTATAAATAAATAATAAATACTCACCAAGTTAAAGAAGAACCACAAATAGAAAATTTTGAAAAGCCCCAGCCTGATTTAGTGGCATTTCCACCATAACCAACAACCCCTACATGATTACCATATATTCCGATAGACAAATTTGTAGTAACACCTTTTATAAATCCTTTGATAGCTGACAACCTTGTTGGATCATTTCCTTTCATATCAACCACAAATACCAGATTCACTGAAAGAAATAATTTCCTTAACTAATTTTTCTTATAAATTTACATTTTTTACCTCAAATCAGTTTAAACTATAAGAACTATAATCTTACATATAGTTTCAAAAACAACAACGTAAACTTGGGTAAAAATATTTAAAAAGTACTGTGACTAATAGACCTAACGGAACGATTTTTTAAAACAAGCAACAGGCAATGAGAAGCTTTCATTAAAAATATCTAAATTTAAAAATACAACAGCACATGACACTTATAAGTCCATCAGATAAAACTTTTAAAAACCTCAAAAACTACCAAGTTATAAGAAATAGTGAGTTCTGTACTTAAATGAAATTTTAGCAGAACTAACAACAAGCCTGGATCAACAGATACAACTCAATAAATTTAAAATCGAAGTGTAGCAGTTTAAGAAATATAAGAAAAGAATATTTGGCACTTTTGAGCATGCTTGCTGCATACAAAAAAAATTCAAGATGGCCGATACGCCTAAATCATCAGAAAGAAATTTTTTTTAACGATACAACAAAATACCATGCACAAAACTTTAGTACAACCGAAGAGAAAAAGTTTAATAAACGCCAAAAAAAATCTTTTTCGGCAAAGTAATTTCAAGGTTAAATTATCAGAAAAATATTTTCTTAAATCTCAACAAAATTTCACCACACAGTGTTCTTTATCCAGAAATTTTGATGTAAATATTAATTTCTGGGCATATAAATCAAGTTTATAATGAACAAAAAATATTTCAAAATCTCTGATAGGCTAAGCTTATTTTATCAGACCAGTGTAATTTACGATTACAATCAGAACGCGATCAGTTGCATAAATTATTCCTTTTTACACAAAGGATAATATCACAAGTCGAGTAATTAATAAAAAAGCAGTTGAAATCCTTTGAGTATATCTTTTGCAGATTAGAAGTCAATTGGATTAAATCTTAAATTTTTTTTATCCTTACTGTGAATTGCACATGATCCAAATTATCAAAAACAAACTTTATTTCTGAAAATGGCTGTTTTAACAGCATCAAAATATTTTAATGTTTGACAAGTTGGTTTTTTCACTCAGGCATTGCAGAAACTAGTAACTTTAAGTTCATACAAACAACTCATTAAATGTTCCAGATTTCATGATTCAATTCCTAAGAGTCATATAATTTTTAAACTCAGTTTTTTCTTGGAAAATAATAGCCAACTAGACAAAAACCCTTGATGACAACACATGTAAGTCTTGCAGTTGAGTTTAAACGTAATAGAGAATCTTTAGTTTTTAACAGGCAAGTGTTTAGCAGAGCAGACGTAGGCAAAGAAAATAGATTTCAATCTTTACTTTTACAGAAGGAAATACTTGTTCGCCAGGAAAAATTCAAGATGACTAATAAAGCTTAATTAATAGAAAAATTTTTTTCTCTGATACTGAATCAAATTTCAGTGCAATCGAAGGGTTAATTTGTGAGAAATACCAAAAACTGTTGATTTCCTGCCACATGCAAAATGACAAATTTGATGAAAATAACAAAAAATAAATAAATAAAATAAATTTACCTAAAATTTCAGAAGAAAAAAATGGTTATAGAAAAAAAACATCAAGATAGATAGATAGATGTATGGATAAAAACTATAGATCATGTTAGGAAGTACACAGGACAATACTTACTTCTACATATCTTGTTAGGAAGTATACGGGACAATTTTTGAGGGTGAGATACATTTTCAGATGTTCCAAGCAACTTTTCAATATCAATTTGAAACACATGATGTTGCGTTGGATGGGAAGCAATCTTTTCCATTTGACCAATATCTGAATGGCTATCTTTATTCGCCAGACCTTGAGAAGACAAATAAATTTTTAAAATTTATCAAACTTAAATTGTCTGAAAGACACATTTTTACAGAAGATCTAATTCCAAGAAGAGATTTTTTAAAAAAATTAGTTAAGTGACACAAATTAACATAACAAAAATCAGTATAT
>JAUZNK010070146.1:0-14101 GCA_035046665.1 Euphysa ruthae
GGAGAGTGGAAATTGAACTAGTTGGGTAGACTAGAAACGCTCCATGACTGATGACAGTAAACACACACTCTCTGTGAGGACACAAGATTTTTTAGAATTCCATTTTAAATTGTAAGTGATATAAATATTCTTGTTTGTGTCAGCTTTTATTCTGAACAGAATGAGTAAGCATTCCCGAGTCTGAATGCAATTATAAGTTCACCGTGCTTTTCTGAAAACTACCTCGGAAATTTAACTAAATATCATTGGCTCATTTGCTAAAACTATTGTTTTTTTTTAGTTTTTTGAGGAAATGGTCACATTTTTGATTTATTGAATCTTTTTTTAGTAGAAAAGTATCAAGTTGAACTCCGCTTATTTAATAATTATACTAAGCTCTCATAATCTAAAAGCATATTTAATTTAATAATGTTGTTAACATTATTTTTTTTATTTGATAGTGACGCAAACAGTCCCTTAATGAGAAAAAGGTCAAGTAGTAGCAGGACATCTAGCAACGTTTCGGACAACAGTTCTCATCATGAAGCCAACTACTTAACCATCAATGATACTGCTGATGGAGCTCCGCTCTATATGTTATCAGATGCAGAGTTTAATGAGTCAGTAAAGGCGGTTGACAAGAAAGCCGGAACATGGCAAGAACTAGAGATTCAAAGACGAATAGATCTTGATAACCGTAAAGAAAAACGAAAATATGAAAATGGTTTATTGGGTGATCTACATTCTAAGTGAGAACTATTCTCATTTTTTTTTTTTTTTTTTTTTTTTTTTAATAAATTTTTGGGTCTTTTAAAAACATATCTTTCAACCAATGTATAATATATACCTTCATCAATTACTTACAAAAAAATTATTGGATGCATAAGTCATCATGAAATTCTTTGCTTCACAATTGCAGGTTACATACATATAATTCTTCCTGCATTATTTAAAATTAGTTGTTGTTTAGAAATGGACTGTCAATACAGTCCTTTTTAGTAAAACTTCAAGTTTTTGTTAGTTTTTTAACAATTTTCTCGAATGTGGTATTTTAGACATTATTTTAAATCTATTACCACAGTTAAAAAGTGTTTCAAATCCTAGCAATAACATCACAATGATTTAGTAAAACACAGACTGCTTTGAATTTATTTGTCGAGACTGAGCAGAATGTCAATTTTGATTGCTCTAGGTAATAAATAAGTAATTTCTATTTTTCATTTTTAAGTAACTAATTTAACAAGGCTAGTTACTGTTTTTTATTTATAAACTTTTAACAAGCATTTTATTGAAACCGTTTTTGTGTTTCTCTTTAAATCTGGTCAATCTCGATATCTCCAAGGAGATATAGATGCGTTCTTATAATATTTGGTCTTAGCTACAAAAAGTAGACTTTATGTTAAATGTTACTTTTTGATCTTCTACAAGTGTAAGAAAAATATCTGTGACGTTTTTAAATTTATGAATTGTCCAAAAATTTGAGTCTTTATTATATTTTCAAGACCATTATGGGTATTTTTCTTGGTCACTTTCACTTTAATAAATTTAAACGGTTTTATTTCTTGTTCTGCTAAACAAATATAAAGCTTTTTATATGTTCAGATGCCCATGGGCTTATATTTAGTAACATTTTTTTTTTATTATTGGAGTAGCATGTTTATTTTGAGATGAAAATTCACTTTTTCTTGCTTTGCGAAATAATAATTTTATGTCTAAGTTATCGAAAAACTCAACATCGTGATATTGTATTCAGATGACATTTAAAAAAAAATTTTTTTTTTTTCTTCTATGAAAACGCGCCCTACTAAAACAAACCTCTGCTGGTATTGTTTATAATTTTATATTAATTTTTGAAATAAAAAAAGAAATTAATTTTTTGTGCAGAAACTGAATTTGTATATGAAGGAGCAATTTTTTATCAGTTTACACCGATAATTCTCATTCCTCTGGAATAGGTAATAGGAATAGGTACCCACCACTTTTAAGGGCTCACTAGATGTTTTGTTTTGTTTACATGTTTCTTTTTCTGTGTTAGTTTTTGGGAAAGTGCAAGAGAATTATTTGATGATGTTATAAATAATGACCTACTTAGTATGCATAAGCAAGAGGGCTACCTTACTCATCATTCTGCAATGGAAACTGTCATGAAAGAACTTGTCAATGAAATCAAGACCAAATGCCCAGATATAAAGCCAAAAATCTTCTCTTGTGTAAAAATGTAAGTTTACGTTCAACGGCTTAAATGATTAAATGGTTTTAATTTTACGTGACATATTATTGCCATACACATTACAGCTTCAAAAAATAACAAAAGAAAAATAAGATAAAACATGGCTTATAATTTCATAACAAAATATATTTTCTAAGAAAATCATGCATGTGCAAAGGTAGGAGAGAGAATGTCAAATACTTGAAAAGGCAAGTAGAAACAACAACATCAAAATAAAGGCCTACATGTCTTTATATTTATTGAAAAATATTTGATGCTTGGTAGTTTGTTTTAAATTCGGTCAGTATTTTGTTTGAATACGTGAATCAATAAATTGTTTAAGTTTTTTTATTTTGCTATTAAGAGTGCAAATTTGATATCAAGTGTGCTCTTCTCAATAAATCAAACTAATCAGTTTAACATTGCTAATGATGTTATTTGATTAAATTCCATTATTCAACTTTTTGTGTCATTTTGTAGAAAATCAATGGTGATATTCAAACTCCTTTGACCAATATGGCTAGTGCTGTGGCTTTTCTCAAAAATAATGTTCTGGTTCTTACAAAGCTGTATATATATTGATATATATATATATATATATTTTTTTTTGGTTTTGTTAAAAATTTGGGTCAGAAAAATATAATACAAAATAAAGGATTTAGCTGGGTAAGTTTTTAAAGGCTTTAATAGCGACACTTTTTTATTTGCAAATTAGTGTGAGGACTTTCTTAATTTTAAAATTTGATTGTTGTTTAATATGTTTAATATTATTTAATGTACAATTGGTATTTGATAGTCCTAAAGATGGAGCAACGAATACATCCTACCAATCATTCGAAGATCCCACTGAGTCTGAGGTACCTGGATACATTTCATTATTTTTAAATGTTAATTTCATGAATGACTTATTACAAACTTTTTTTAGCCCGTTAGGGTGTAACATAATTGTTTTTATGTTTAACTCCTTCAGTACCACCCAACCAAATATCATTCCCACAGGAACGATCCCATTGTTCGTTCCTACACGCCTGATATCACCTGATATCACATGTTTATTATGAACATTAATTATGAGCTTCATCTTCATTTTACCCATAATGGTTGCCAACAGTGAAATTATTCATAATTGTATTCATATTTGAAAAGAAGAAATTTGTATTGGGAACAAAAAAAAAGATTATTCGTTCTCCCAAGCTTTTGCTTACTGCTTGGAAATTGACATTGATGGGGAGAATGACTCTTCTATAGGAGGTTTTAGTAGTGGTTAAGAAGAAGAGATTATTAGCGTTATTATAATGTCAGTTTTTATCATTTTCCATAGTTTATTCAACATTTTGAATTTTATGACATCATTTTTGAAAATCTTATTTTAGATATAAAATCCTTCAAACTTTTTTCAGAAAATATATACTTTGTTTATGTTTAAATCAACAGATTATTACTCAAAACAACCCAAGAATTAGTATTAGTAGTGATAAGAAAACGTTTTAGGAATTGTTTGTAGTTTTTAAAAACACCACTTTCTATATTTTAGCCATAACTCCAAATAAGGCAAATCTAAACCTTTGCATTTTTGTATGTAAATTTTATATAAATTTTCTTATATGTTTCTGTACAATTCCAATACTTTACATCTATTGTCTTTTATAAAATTTGCTTATAAGTTGATATTTTTAGTAAATATTTGTAATTCTTTGTAGTTTATCAGCCATTTTGGATTTTATGACGTCATTTTCATTTTTTTTTCAGAAAGATATACCTTGATCATTATTATTTCAGAAACTATATACTTTGATTATGTTTAATGCTTATGTTTCAACAGATAATCGCTCAAACACCCCTAGAAATTAGTTGGTAAAATAGACTTAAATTTGACGGTACTGAAAAAGTTAAAATAGCTAAAATAGAACACTAACTCTAAATTAATATATAGATAGATATATTTATAAATAAATTATCTATTACTTTTAAAAAAATTATTAATTTTTTCCTCTAACGTTTATTCGCTAAGTAGACTTTATAACATGATTTTACCAGGGAAAAAACTCGTTTCTAAAACATAACATTTTTTTCTAATTTTTAGTGACCTTCAATGATTAATAGTCTTTTTATTGTTTTACATTTATCTTTTTACATTTATCTTTTTACATTTACTGTTATACATTTATTGTTTGTTTACCGTTTCACATTTAGCGTTAATTTTTCATTATACGTTAGCAAGTTTCATTAAGGCTAAAATTTTAAAGATTTTGAAACAAATTTAAAATGTTATATTTGATATTTTGACTTCTATATATGTTGAAAAACTTATTATGGGTATGATTGAAAAATGATTTAGTCTAGTTAAGTATTTTGGTCATTGTTTTTTTATGTCAGATACATGAAATTGCTCTACAGTCTATAGTGGTTATACTTAATGTCTAATATTATCAGACTCAATATCAGCAAGTTCCATATGTTTTTAATGTTAGGTGAGATGGTGAGATAACAAACTAGTTATGTGAGCTTGATTTTGGTAATATTGTATTTTATTCAAAGCAAGATTCACAAAAAATTGCCATAATTTTTTAAAACTCTTCAATATAAAAAAAATTTTTTTACAAGTTTTTTTATGAAACTTACCAAAAACTTACATATCATTAAATATTTTTCACAAATATTTCTTTACATTTCCAGGACTCCTATAAATTATTTTGCAAATAATTGTTCTATCAGTTGCAAAATGTTTATTCCACTTAGCATGATATTTTTTTAATACTAGTTGCATTAAATTGGATATTGCCGAAATTAACTCCCATTCACAATTTTGGATGTTATAATTTCATGAAAAAAATTGGCCTCAAATTTTTCTGCATTATACACGGATATGTTTTTCTAAAAAATCTATCCTTTCATAGTTGTTTATTTTTTTTACTTTGATAGTTATTTTGTCTAGAAAAAGAAGGAAACCTCTATTTTAAAGGTTTATTTTTTGATATGTAACAACTGTTTTTAAAATTAATTGTTTAACTTATGCAGATTATATAAACCATTTTATTCAGTGGAATCAAATTCTTTGCATTTGGCTTGTTTTCTCAGAAGAGTTATTTTAGTTGGTAATCTTGAAGCTTTGGTAAAATATTGGGAGGAAAGAAAAAATTACATACTGCTATTTGTTGTTCGCATTCTTTAAGGATACATAGTCTAGTCAGACCAATAAATCTAATAAACTTTTTAAATACCAAATTATTATTTGGTTGGAGGATTGTATTAATAATTACAAATTTACAATAATTAAAAATAAAGTGATTTGAATTTTTTTAGTTTTCTTCTGAAAATAGTTCTTTGGTTGTAAGTCCTCGAGTTTATCCTTCAATCATTCCTGGTAAATCGAAGAAATTTATTGTTATTGGACGTAATGCTCATAAATGGTTGCAAAGTATGGGAACAGATGAATCTGGTATGTCTTATTATTGATGAATATTTATTTTAGACGTAATAATTTTTGATAACTTTTGATGTAGCTTGAGGGTTCTCTCAATTCATCTGTTTCTGCTTCACTTTTGTTTTTTAGTTTTTTGCGCTTTTATTCATTTTTCTCTAATGTTGTTTATAATTTTTGCTTGAAATTATATGTGGAGAAAAGTTAACAGTTTTATATCAAATTATTTTCGGTAAGGTAAAATACCATTAGTGGCATTGTTTGATCGATATGATCTGTGCATAAATTTCTTGTTTCTGTGGTCAAAAAAATTTCTTTTCTTTGTTTTCATTCTAACTCTGCTAAAAATCTGTTTCCAAAGCTAGACAGAATAAACTATCCAACCTGAGCCACAAACACGCACCTGCCTATATCTTTCTCTAATATCTTCTGTCGATATGCTTCGTGCAGTTTCGTTTTTCATAGGATCTGTTTTTGTCAATTATTTGATTAAACTGCTTGCTTATTTTTTTATTTTTAACATAATTTGTTACTTTACAGGTGGTATTGCCACGAAACCACGATGATTTGATACTACTAAATGCTTTTTTTTTTGTTTACAGGAAACGAAAAAGTTTCATTAGCAAAATCTTGCTCTCATTTTTAAATTTTATAAAAGATTTATTATAAAGTCTGACAAATGCATATACACAGTATAATTGTTTGTTCTTCATTACCTCTGATGTAAAAATAGTAATTACAATAACACTTTCAGTAACTGTGCTGTAATTTTTATCCAACGCAAAAAATTCTGAATTTAAAACTAGATCATTATTGTACTAAATAAACCTCTTGAATGCTGAGTTAACTTAAATGACTGTGTACTGTGTGTATTAATGTTAGTAATTACTACAATTATAGAATAATTAACCAATAACTTGTGCTCTATAAAATAATATTTTAAGAGTTTGCGTGACAGTGTCTAAACAGGATAACGAGGTTTCTTAATAGGTAATTACAAAATCTAAGAAAACTGATTTCAAGAAATATATATATTTTTTCGTATTCAGATAATGATAATTAATAAGATGTTTCGCACATAATTTTAGGATCTATGATAAAAAGTAGGATGTATACCATTGCTAGTAATAAAATCTGGTTCATAAGTGTGTTTACTGTTATGAATTTTTAAACCTTATTGGTTATCGATATTATCTGCTCACCAACTATTGCTCCTAGCGTTAAAGCCACCCTCCTTTTAGATGTATATAAGGTGACATCATTTTTCTGCAATCGTCTTAAAAAACAATTCATCATGTTTTAATTCAGTGAGCATCTATTTTTGAATTATTGTTGAACTTTTAGTTTTTTAAATACTCAACAAAATCACGCTGACTGCTAATGTTGTAGGAACGCTTCATCTTTGTTACTGATGATTTTTTTTTGTTTTTACTTTTATTATTGTATTTTTCAGTTTTATTCTTGATGCTCTATATTTCTATATAAAATAATTTTCTGATTTAAGAAAAAATATTTATTTGTTGCATTGATTGTGCGCTGTTCAGTTTATTTGGTTAGTTATTATTATATTGTAGGCGGTGCAGTTATTCAGTTGCTTTATTTTCAACTACTCGGATATATGGTTTGACATCAGAACTGAGTTTTAATAGTTCTTAGCTGTTTTTTGATCTGTTAAAAAATTTTCCTTTTCAAGGTGTTTCTTCTATTTTAAAAACTAGAATCTATCATTAGAAATATTGAATGTCTCATCAACATCAAAAAGTTCTTTTTCAATATTAATAATTGACTCAGATGTAAATTAGCTGTTTTTTTAAGTGCCTAATTTTCATAATTTTTTTGTTTTTTTCTAATAGTAGTTCACAGTCATCAAACAATATAAATTTTTACTTTACCTGATAATGTGGCAAGTAGCTGCATTACTATTAGTATAGGCATGCTACTTTAACATTAACTGTTAAAGTAGCATGGCTATGCACTGATTTTTCTTCTTTAAAAAAAAAAAAAAAAAAAAGGAAACATACTGCCTATTGCTTTTTTGAATAGCGAAACAGAGATCATTTAATTTTCTTTGTTTTTTAGAACTCTCAGATGATGAAGAAGGAAAGTCTCCACAGGGTAATTTTTAATTTTTGGACCTATCATATAATGTCAAACAGATCCAATAAAAATCATCTACAGTCCTTTTTTGAATTTGCGCCACTGATAGAGAGTATCTTCTCACTCAAATACTTGTTATCGTTAAATTTTGTAAAATATTTGTTACCTTGTACAAGATTTTTTTTTTATTTACGCTAGAAAATGTTGAATTGAACATTTTTTTTAATCATGTTTCTAAACAGGTAAAATTATGCTTCTTGTCAGAATTTTATATGTTGTTTAACAACATATAAAATTCTATATAAATTTCTAATAGAAATCATTATTTTTAATAACTTAAGCATATAGTCAAATTTAAAAATCGTTTCATTCCTAGAGGTATAGCATGTTATATTAGGGTGTTATAATTAGAATTCACAATTTTCCTAAATAAAACTATGTAGTTGTGTAAGGAAAGGATAGGGTAGCTTTGGTTACTGTTTGTTTTAAAAATTGAAATATTGCTTGCTAAATGAGAGATTGATAGATGTTATCAGCTCATTTATGTTAGATCATCTAACTGAAATAATCAGGGAAATAGGTAATATCACAATCGTTCAACTTCTAAACCACTTAAAAATAGCGGAGTCTTGTTTTAAAATTATTTTTTCTTAATTTCGAATGTTCTTAACTCTTATATACTCTATACTTTGATGTCAGAAGCTATTCTAATTGCACTTATGAAGGGTGCACCCACACCTCTTTCCATTTCCATCTCTCAAGGCTACGTTTCTTATGAAACAAGTTTTGGCTGTCATTAATATTTTACATGAATCCTCTGGGTTAGTATTTCCTGTTATGAACGACAATCTAAGGACAATTCAGAGTTTCTTTTTAATGATGCGCGCTTGAAATCATTATTCAATACAATATCCAGTTCCAAATTCGGTCTTTAAATCTTTATTTCTTCTCTTTGACCCTACACATTTATTCAAGAACATCCAAAAACAACCAGGTTATGGAAAAAAAAAAAAGTCTGAGCTTTTTTGATCCTGAAAGCCAAAAAAAGATTACAGCTAATTGGCCAGACATTGTCAATCTTTACAAAATTTAATATGAATCAGGACTGTGCTGAACAAAGCTAAATTAACAAACGGTATATCTTGATAATTTTCAAAAACAGAAAGTGCATCTAGTTGTAAATGTTTTCTATGAAAAAAACAGTTGTGGCTTTCAAATGCATCACTATGACAAGACTACAACTTTTGTTCACTATATTACACAAATTGGCTGACAGCAACTACCATATCTCACTAGATCAGGTACTAGTTGGGCTTAGCACAAAGAAAATAATGCACGGTTTTTGTTGTGAAGAGTACATCATGCTTGTGTTCGGAGTCGAGAAATCTGAATTTAGCTTTCTAGTGAACTCCTTCTAGAAAGCCAATAGTATTAAGAAAACCAATTAAGTGAAAAGAACCAAAGCTGAAAAAAAAACAAAGCAAATTGGTGTCAAGGAAACACATTTTTCTTCATCAGTGAACTAAAAGTATTTATTCTCTGGCTAGTGCTTGGTTTCTTTGTCCGTTATTCCCCCATATCTAAAAGCAGTCTAAAGTCCAGAAGTTAAAAAAAACTTGCTTACATGTAGAAAGAAATTTCAAATAAATAAAATGAGTATGTAATATAAACTTATACGCTATTTTACAACATCTTTTATCAAGATAATTATGGAAAGTGAGCTAATATTTGTGGTTTCAGAAACTTTGGGTAATTAATTCAATAAAGTTAGTTTTTAAGGTTATGTGCGTATTATTGAATAAGTGTTGGCCTCGGTGAATATTTAGCTTTGAATACCAAACTTTCTTCAAATATTAATAAAGTTATTAATAAAATATTAATATTGATAAAATTTTTGTGGAAATTGTTATCATAGCCCTCACATGAAATTTAAAAATATGAATTGTTGCAGAAATTACTTTGACAAACCAATAAATGAAAAACCTAAGTTAATTTCAAGTTTTCTTATGAGTTTGATAATACAACCGTTTTATTTGTATTTCATTTCATGTAAATGAAGAAATGTTTTTTTTTTTTCTTTTTTTTTTTGAGCTATTGTTTTTCCTAGTTCATAGAGGACTTAATTATCATAACGTGCATTTATCTTTTTTTCCTTACAAATAATATATTTCTTTATAGAAGAACAAGCTAAACTTAGATTCAATCCACTCTGTTCAACAAACCTGAGTTCAAGCCAAGATAGACGTATTAACAATGATACTCAGCCTCCATCTTGTATAAATTTCACCTTTGTTCCGCGACAAAAATTCTTCATAGCACTATTTGAGCATAATAAAGTAAACTTGTATTTTTTTTTTTTTTTTTTTTTGCCTTTCTGATGTAATTTTTTTTTTATTAAGCAATAATTTTGTTTGTGCTAACTGCAGTAGTTAATTTAAAAACATTTCTGCTACATAAATCTTTTTATATTCTGTTTTTTGAAAATATTTTTTATAATCACTAATTAAATTATTAAAATTGTTGTAAATTTACAAAATGATAATCTATCGTAATAACGCCTGCCATTTCACATGTTTTTAATAAATCACAGTTTGATAAACAACATAAGTTATTTCTTTAATTCTATTATATGCCCAATTATCATCAACTAAAATAAACTAAAATGCTTCGGGTGACATACGGTAATAATTATAATAATTATCTTTTTTTTGTTTCACATTGATGGATTTCTGTTAGCTGCTGAACAGTTAGCTGTAAAATCAAGAAATTTTTATTTAACAGAGTTGTTGAAAGTTGTCTAGTTTACAGTCTTTAAGAATTTTGACCTACAGAAAATATTAAAAAAAAAAAATTATTATTTTAAAAGTCCAAGCACATTCTTTGTTAGTACCTGTTTAAAATTATTCTATAAAAATTTTTTGCTTTCCTAGCTCATGAATATTGATATATTGCAACAAACTTATTGTGTTATTTTTAATTTTAGTTTTTATTATAGGGAGCACTTTAGGTTTTCTGAAAATTTTGAATAGTCAGATTTTTTAATTTTGAGAAGACATTAGCTCCGTTATCTAATTTAAACTTTATTTCTCTTTAAAAATTTAAAAATCTTAAAACCTGCTTCAAACATTTTCTTACAATTTCATTTTTTAGAGTATCTTATTCTTTATTGATAATCTCACTATCAACTTAAATGTGAATTTTTTATCTCAAAAAAGAAATTGTTTTTTAAGCACTAATTTACTCAATAATAATAATAATACATACATAATTAAACTTTTTTCCTATCCTTATTATAACAGTTTGAATTAGGCCAATTTAGTTCTGTTTGTATAAGAAAGTTAATTAGGCAATTATCTGTGCTTGTACTGCTTGATAGTAAGTTAACGGTCTGTTGAGATGACTTTTTTTATGTGGATTGACATTTTAGTAATAATTGAATTTTACTTATTTTTCCCCTAATGATGAAAAGGTATCTATATTTTTTTTTTAGATTACGCTTTACACCTATAACTTTTCTTCTGAGGTCAGCACTGCACTTGACAAACAACTGAAACGATTGTATGCGTGGCATAACGTTCGTACACATTTGAATGATTGTCTATTCACTCAAAAGCTTGGTTTATTCCACCACAAGCATTTTGTGAGAGACTGTCCTGGAAAGTCTGATCCGGTAAATAATAAATTGAATTTAATATTTTTTAAAATTATTGTCATGAATTTACTTAACTTAACTTTTTTGTGTCAAGTCTAAATTTAAAGGCCAAAGTCCACTTTTTGGTCTAAATAACATTTCCCAGTACAGCGAATTAATTTTTTTAAGGAAAAACCATTTATATAATTTGAAAAAGTTTGTTGTTGAAAAATAATACAAACTAAAACATGTACTTAAAATAGTAAGCAATGGTCATCGAACCAAAAAAGAGGTCTATAAACACATGCTCAGCTGTACCAGGTGGATTAAAGAAATGATGTGGATCATATTTTGAATGCTAACATGTGTTCCAGACTACTTTACTAAAGATTAGAACGTGCTATCAGGAATCAGGTACGCATTTGTTCAAACTGATAACAAGATTTTTCTTCAAGCTATGATTTTTCATAAATATTTTAGCAGAAAGTTTTCTTTTAACAGTAGTAAACCTATAGAAGGAATTTCTTGAAATTTTGTTTACTGATATTCTTCAAAATTTTTCCAAAACTTTTTGATATTGAATATCACTGCATTTTTGTTTTATCTTAGGACGTAGCAGCTTTCTCCAATTCATCAGACCGTGCATCTATATTGCCATTAATGAAGGGTGTTTCGCCAAAATCAAAGGAGGTGTATATTTGTCCGATATTAATATTTGTTTTGACATCTAACATTCAGTTTACGACACTATGTGGCACTGAAGCTTGTTTTAGACAGAGATTTTTTTTAATATAATATAGTAATTTGGAGCGGGGAAAAGTGTGAACATTCACCATCTTATTAGTGCTATTTTGTGTGCCCAAAATCTTATAACTTTATCATTAAAAAATGGTCAACATGCAGATCCAGTTCACTAGCGTTCTTTCAGTTTTTTATCATGATTTATGATCTATTAGGCCACAGCTTGGGAAGGAAAATATGATTTGACATTCAAACTATATATTAAAGATTATTTGTTAATACTTATTAAAAAAAGATTCCGGTGTTGAAGTTTTCAAAAATAATTTTTTTGAATGTCGGTTCAGAGATTTTGTCTGAAATTTTTGCTGTTTTGTCTCAGTGCTGCTTTCATTTTCATCGAAAAAAACACTAAAACTTGGCAAGTGTTTATAAAAGCATAATTTTAATTTATAATTTTTAGATCAATTCAGCACTTTTGTTCAAAATCAAAATTTTGTGAAGTTTTCTGACAATTAAGTTTTTGCAAAACGACATTTCATTTATTCTTTTAGCGTATCAAGCCAACTAAAGTTTTTTATCCTCCTGATTTTAAAGTTCCGGAATTTGATGATGTTTTTCGTGATAATTGTCCGTTACGTAGCATACACAATATGCCTTATTTTACCAACAAGGATCTTGTAAAAAGACAAGGGTACCAATATCAGGTGATACATATAAAGCTTAAATTAATATTGTAATTAATATTTTAAATTAATATTTTAATATTTAATTAATATTTTGTTGTGCATTTTGATCAAAACGAAAAATTTCTATCATTCTCCTTTTGGCAAGTTATTCCATTTGTATAAAATGTAAACAATACCTTCCTTGTTATGATTGTATTTTAATCTTAAAACAAATTTTTCTTTAGATTTTTGTGTTAATATATTTTTTATCACTATTTTATTAATTAATTAATTAGTAAAATTAATATTATTATTATACTATAATTATATTATAAACTATTTACTTCTTTCTTTGATTAGAAAATTAAGACAGTTTATTGATCTTTAAAATTGATATGTATAATGGATTTGATTTGATTTTTTAAAAATAAGCATATTTACAAAAGTTATTTGATTTTCTCATCAGTATTAAAAGTACATGCTTTATGTTTTTAAAGCATCGTATATTTATATACGATATATCATATTATTTATCATATATTTACGATATATCATATATTTATATTAATTCACAGTGAAATTATATAACTAATTTTAAAATTTTATCTCTTTGCAAAAAAATTTATTAGGTACATTCATTGTATTTATTATTTTTATTACTGTTTTAGGAGTTGAGAAACAGGAAATTAACTAGTAAGTATTTTTTTTTTTTTTTTGTTTTTTTTGTGCAGAATTAAAATTCAGATGGCACCAAAGGAAGATTTTGAAGAATCTATATACATAATATTTTTTAACACCAGTGTCAAAGATTTTCCTATTATGTCATTTTTCGAATAGTAAAAACAGCCAGAAAAACCATCTTTTAATTCTTAAAATCTGGCTTTAAAACCATATTTAGGTATTTTTAAATAATTTATTTGTTTAGACATAATCCAATCCTTATTAAACTTTCTAAAATTCTGTTCTTTAATTTTTTCTGATATCTTGTATGAAGTTCAGAGGATAATAAAGGAAATTTTCACCAACTGAAAATTCTCATTTTTGGGTGCTGGACATGTCAAATTTGGTCCAAGAAGTATATTTTTTCTTGAAAATTATTGTTTCATTTTTGCCCAAAATTCTGTTGTGCTTTTTTGTTGGCTATTAGAAAATATTGTTTCTAGCTATTTTTTTATTGTTCCTTTCGAAAATTTGACTTTGACCCCAAAGCACTTTCAATCTGACCCAAAATTTAAATTTTTTATGACTTGAGTATACCAAAATTTTGTGTGATGCTTAAAAAAATTATGGTGGCACATACCCAAATATATTTCAATTCTCTAGAAAGTATTCCTTCAGATTATTTTTTTTGGTCATTT
>JAUZNK010070157.1:0-14100 GCA_035046665.1 Euphysa ruthae
AAGAAAGTGGTTACAACTAACTACGAATATGGTGACAACTAGCTAGAAAAGTGATCATAACTAACTAGAAAAGTGATCATAACTTAATAGAAAAGTGATCATAACTAACTAGAAAAGTGATTATAACTAACTAGTAAAGTGATTATAACTAGTTAGAACTAGTTATAACTAGTTTTATCAACTTTTGTCGAATTTTAGTTTAATCATTTACATACCAAAATCACTATCTAGAGAAACTTTACCTCAATGATTCTTGTTTCCTAACGATAAAATTATTTTTCCTCTTTTGAGCAAAACTGTCAAAACCCCAAATTTTAATTGCAGTTCAAGGTGGCAATGTCAGACTAAATTTAGTGCATTTTGAGCAATTCATATGACTGAACCAAAAAGAAGCAGTTAATCAATATAACTGAAAAAAGCAGACATTAGATAGTGCATGGCTTCCTTTGCATTTGCCCTAAGCTTGTAAATTCTGTTAAAAAAAAAAATCATCTTTCATATGTCATGGTAAAACACTTTTTCCAAGATAAAAAAACTTCTTTAATAACTCTACGAAAATTAATAAACCATGGAAGCCAATATCTATAATTCTACAAAACCATTCAGAGAATTTAAAATAAACTTTGAAAAGTAAATGTTATTTATCTGACCTGTGAGTTGTGTTTATTGCTGGGATAAATTTGAGGATGAGCCTTCCAGGGTTGAGCGCATTTATCTTAAAAACAAAATAAAAAACAACTACATATAAATGACATAATGGGGTAACCTGGAGTTTTTTTTTTGTAAATTTCTAATTTTTTATGTTTTTGATCAAAGATAAGGGCAAAGAAAGCAAAATTTAAAAAAAATGAATCTATGTCATCGCAGATTTAGTTTTTAAAACGTAATACAGGTAACAAATATGGGATGGCCATATAATATCTTATAATTGCATTAAAAATCAAAGAAATGGTTCCTATTTATCAGACACATGCATCATATTTGAACCAGACTTACCACATTTCTGTCAATCTTCAGGATAAAGAGAAAATTCCGTAAAATTTGAAATAAATTCACTTTACACCTTCTTTTTTAGCCTCTAACTTCATTGTAAAAATAGAAAAATCTGAAAAACAATATTCTACAAAAATACAAACAAGTTCTTTCTGGGAGCAACTTACATTAGCCTAATTTCAGGAAAAAGTGAATTTTAAGGCACTTATAAGCCTCTAACTTCATAAAAAGCGGTTAATGCCAAGGGTTCAATAATGATAAAAAATACCTACTGACTAATAAGGAGGATCATCTACGTATAAATAAAATATTTTCATTAAGTCTCTGAGGAACACAAACAAAAACTGATCTTAGTGAAAAATCCTCGAAAAAAAAAAAAAAAAACGTAAAAAACAAAATTTAGTGACTAACGCACTCTCTGGAATAAAAGAAAAACTAATCAAAATCTGTGGCTTATGTGAAATTCTTGAAATTAAATTCAAAACATATTCAATTACACGAAAATTGTTTACGACATACACAAGAATTAATAAGATTCAAGAGTAATTTTCAAGCTTAAAAAAGTAAATAACGGATGACAAAAATATTTCAAAACTTATTGTCTTAGGAATGAATATGTTTTGGGTCTGGGAGAATAGGCACTAAAACATTTTTAAAAATGAAAAAGTAATCATATATAATAGCTTTAAACATTAAAAAAAAAAAGGTTTTTATAAAATCTAAAAATATCAAATGATAAGTTCCGGGTCCCTACCTCGAGGAACAAGCATTTATAGCTGGTGGCCATGAGGGTTAAAATATATCTTTTATGATCCTTTATCTTCATGAAAAAATTGTAAAAAAATTAACAAACAAATTATGTGTTTAGGACTAAAATTAACATGTTTTGGGTCTTGGGGACTGGGCCCAATGGCATTTTCAAAACCGCAAAAACCCAAAAGTAATCGTGAACAATATTTTCCAGCATTAAATTAAATTTCAGAAAAATCAAAAAACAATTTCAAGAAACTATCAAAAAATATCACTTTTCAACAAAAGCAGGTGACCGCAAGATGTAAGAGACATGATCCTTCAACTTACGTAGAATTAAAAAAATAAAGCAACGGACGGATTTCGACAAATTTCGTATGTAGGCCCAAAATTGACATTGTTTTGGGTCCTGGACTTGATCATATTTTCAAAATAGCCATCATGGACAATTTATGAAGAATAATAACTCCTAGTTTAATACAAAATTTTAACATAATTGGATAGAAAATTTTTTGAAAAAAGTCAAAAAGCACTGATTTTTGTTGTTTTTGGATCATAAATTTGGCCACAAAAAAAGAATTTTTGGCAGGTGTTTATGTGGATTATCAGATTTCCCTTATATATGTTTATTAGATGTAGGTGTTCATGTGGATTAACAGACTTCCCAAATGGTCTTTTAACTTCATGTCAAATTTAGAAAAAAACAGATTTTGATAAAACTTTAAAATACATGATTTTAGGGCTTAAATCTAGAATTTATGAACAGATTTTCAGGAAAAAAAAGTTTTTTCTCCAAAAATTACCATATTTGGACATTTGGACAGTACCCAATTTTGGACAGAAAACGACTTTCTTATTTCAAAAATTTAAAACTGTTACTTTTTTATATTTATGACCAAAAAACTTTAAAAAAAATTTCAAGTAGCACTGAATGATTACCAAAAACTGAGTTAGGAACAATGAAACAAAAAAAAAAAAAACAAACATAGGTAAATTCATAGAACTCTACCGACTTCGCTTTGAGGAATCTCAAAGTTTAATTATTATGTAGGGAAACAGATCTAAGACCTCAACAAAACAGTGCTTTTTGCTAAAAGATATAAATGATATAAGTTGTTTAAATAAAAAAAATATTTTTGGTTAATATGCTTTGGGAATGATCAGTAGGGCTTGACATATATAAAATTCTAAAGCACCGATTACAACTATTTTACTCGCGAATTAATCACAGAACTCTTACCCCTCAGAACAAATGAGATTTTGAATAGAAATATTGACTTACCATCATAAAAACAAATAGCAACGTCATTGGCTAAATTAAAAAGAAAGTTATTGCATAGTCGGCAGAAAATTAAGATCTCCTTTAAAACACATTTTTAATTGGGCACAGTACCAAGATAAAAAATTTTTTAATAAAAATTTTCTGACTTTAATCCTTATGATTTTAAAAAATATTTTGAGAAAATCAATTAACAGTTAATGAGAATTATTTTGAATGGACAGACGAATAAACAATTTCGGCTAAACAAACAAAGTTGTAGGACTCCAACAAACCAAATAAAATTAATTGTCAGCCATTCTCAAAAATTTAAAAGATCAAATATAGTTAAAATGATGCAGTACTAACTATATTTAATAAAGAAACCAGTATTTATTACTTACCGTCAAATTTTTCACAAAGCATCCATACTTCATCTCCCCCTTTAGGATTACCAGATACTTTACTGATGCGGATTATTTTATACTCGGATCCAGAAGTGTGTTCTAAACAAAATAAATACAAATATTCAAATTTCAATCAACTTGATCACTTACGATGATAGACCAAAAAACAGGTCTTGTTTTGGTTTGTTAATACCAATCACCTGGGCTTAAATAATTTTGGTTAAAATGCATGTTTCTGATTAAAATTTAGTTTAAAGAAAAAAAAACCCATATAAAATTCGGTTTAAAATTACTAAATTTAAAGCAAAAAAACTCTTTTTGCAGTAATTACCACCTTATTTTCTTTTCCAAAATCTTTCAAAAAAATGGTTTTATTAATGAAACTTACTTCCATCAAAAACTGGTGTAGAGTAAGCTGTTTCTAATTGTTCTGTAAAATTCCCTTCCTTGTCTTCCAAAAAGGTGTGGAAAGCCAACACAACGCAATGCAATTTAAGATTTTTTTCCAGCTTTTTTGCAGCATCAACCAAAAAAGGATCATCAGCTAGAAATATTGAAGATGTAAAAAACATTTTCTTTAATTCAAATTAAAAATATTGCTGCCGATATCTTTTTTGATTTCAATCTTTCATAAGGGTGTGGTTAATTTAATAATTAATAATTAATAATTAATAAGGGTGTGGTTAGTAAAATAACTTCAAAATTATAAGCTAAGTTTTAACAATTTTTTTGAAAATTTTTATCTTCATGACTATTGCAAAAAAAAAAACAAAAAAACTTCAGAATATTTAATCAAAATAGTATAAGACAAACACTCCTTCAATTGAAAGCTTACTCTTATCTCATCTTACTCTTATCATACTTGTCATTCTTATTTTTGCAAAACAATACACTCAATACACTGGGTTATATTTACAAAAAAAAAAAAAAAAAAAAAAAAAAAAAAAAAAAAAGATATAATTGGTAGGTACCACATTTAAACACGAGTTACAATAAATAGGTTTGTGTAACTCTCTAATAATTGATTATTTTTTTTTTTTTTAATAACACTGTGCGCTATTATTTTTTTCCCAAATTTTTTTCCAAAATCCCAAATATTTTGGAAAATATAGAATAACCAGCCAAATGAAAAATCCTCAACCAAAAGACTAATACTAACGAAATACTTTAAAAGGAAGAAGCATTCTTTTAACAAAGGCTAACAAAATGAATCTTATATTAAATCTAAAATGTAAAACTAACGAGACGTAAAGAGCGATTTTTCATAATCATCCGAACAAAAAAAAAATATAACTTATGGTGAAACATTTAAAATAGTGGAAATTCTACCTGAAATAATGCTTTTTAGCATCAAATAAAATTTTGGGGAAAGGTATAGAAATTAACCTTGGAAAATTTGGCCACAAAATTCAACTTGCTTCGGACCAGGGATCTACTCCCTATGTGTGTCATTTTGAAAATGGCTACCACTCCTATACTTTGGAAATATTGTCAAATATTTTGACACAAAAAGTAAACAAACAAAAAAACGTTTTAATTTTCTTGTTGGAAAACAAGCCGTAAAAGCTGATAACGGTGAGAAAGCCATGTTGAAATATACTTACTCGTTAAGCTTAAAGTTTGCTTTCTAAGGTTACGCGGAGTTCAACTTCAGAAAATTTGTGGTGAGGTAAAAATTGCAATCATAAAGCACTGCTAAAGTTACGTTTTCTTGCTGAAACGAACTGTTAGGACTGCTGATGTTAATTCGATGTCTAAATTGTCTAAATTCATACTAATATTTTTTCTCTAAAATACTAAACTGGGGGCAATGTAAACCTTAATTTTAGAACACTTGTGTAGGGCTAATCGTTTAAATTTCTTCAAAAAATTAGAAAAATCCATGATGTTATAGCATCTACTTAAATTTTATTTCTCATTAGAGCACTTTTTATCTAAAACTAAAATCAAGATGGAATATCACGTGAAAAGTTTTAGTGATTGAAAGTTAAAAAGCGTCGTCATGAGCAACCGCTTTTGTTGCTTGAACACCTATAGCCATAAATGGAATATAAACTTTTTGTTGAAATCGTGAAACTAGAAATCTAATTTTTGTCACTTTAGTCTGTATAATTTACAACATATCGTCGCACAGCAGTTTTGCCAACACAAAATATGTTGTTAATATCTGTTAAATAGCATTTGAAAAATTTGAAATGTTATAAGGCTCTAAGTGATTAAAAGACAATGTTTAATTAAAAAGTGAGATTTGAATGAATATATGTTCAATATAAATAAATATAAATTAAGAGTGTAATAAAAATAATTTGCATATACTTTTCAGCCACGGCAAAAATAAGCTTTGACCTTTTAAAAAAGAAAAACCTTGAGAATTTAGTATTTGTACAATCTTTCAATTGCGTTCAAACATTAAGGTAATATACCCAATAGTATTTATTTATGAAGTAAAATAAATTATCAAAAAGTTTTTTGAGCTTAACAACTGTTCCCATAAAATCTAATTTTTGGTCATAAATGCATTCCCAATTCACATCGAAATTTGCTTTTGACTTTTATAACTTCTGTATTACTTTGCAAGTGAAAAAAATAACTCAGATGAAAAAAAAAAAAGTATTAATTTTTACAATTTCATGAATTCTCATGACATCATCAAAAATTACAAAAACACTATTGAATAACAGACCCAATATGACTATATTGATAACCTTATATTAGATAGTTGTAAAAATATGTAAGCGGCAACAAAAAATTTAAAATTATGTCGCACAGCTGATGTTACTTAAGCAACTAAATTAATTTTCATATAATACTATCATATATATCTAATATGTAAAAAATGAAACGTAACTGTTTGGCAGAAAAATTAAATAAATACTTACGTTTATAACACTTTTTAGTTAATCTATCAACAAATTGTTTTGGTTTGTTTGCAAGGAGTTCTATAAATTGTTCAAAATTAGTTGATCCACTATTTTTAAGAAATGATGACTGCAGGACCCTATCTTTGTATACATTCTCTAAGTTTTTTTTAACGTCTTGCTCTATGATGATATGCTCAAGTCTAAAAATACACATTTTAAACGTGGTATGGACATAATATTATACCTTGCGATTTCAGAAAGGGATTCAATTTTTAAAAATTTTTGTCTCAAAAGAAAATTGTGCTACAAGCTTATATTTTTATTAATATCATTTGTAAAGAAAGTAGGAAATATTTCATTTTCCAAAGTGTTAAAGAAAGCTCTAGGAAAAAATTTGCAGAGAATTTATCTTGATAAATTGTTAAAGTTCCAAAGGTCAAACTTGAATGCACCAAAATGTCTTTTTACTTTATGGGTGCTCAATATTATAATAAATTACCTAGAGTAGCAAGAAGTGCCTGTTACTGAGATTTAATTTGATTTAGCAATTCTTATGTTGATTTTAAGTTTATACTATATTTGTATAAAAACATTAACTTGCTAATTATAAAGGACACATTAGGAAAATTGCAATACATTGTACTGAAATATTTTTATCCTGTAAATAAATATTTTTATTAAATAATCAAATAAATAAATAAACCACAAACTTTAAAAATATTATACGTTCCATTTTTCCTAATGGTTTTATCACCCATATATTTCTTCACACTCATTGTGGGCAAATATATTGTCACCAGGTTAGTTTGATTTGTGGTCGACATTTAATTTTTACTCTTATCTTATGTGTAATAAAAATTTTACTTATTAGGGTTTTAATAACATATATATTTCTAAAATAAAGTACAAAAACATTAAATGCTGAATTTTTTAAAACGCTTGGAAAAAAAAAAAAAAAAAAAAAAAAACTAAATACTCAGTATCTAAAAAAGTTTATCATCAGACAAAATTGGCCTAATAAGATTCTCTAAACGCTCATAATTGTCAGAAACAATATTTTTTAGCCTTTTTGAAATTTTATATATATATATATAATTACTTAACAAAGACTTTGTAAAGCAAAAGCATAATATACCCACTCAATAGTATCATTATTGCCATCAAATGTGTAGACTTTGAAACCAGGTGTCTTGTCTTTGTTGATAATTAAAGAGTGGACATGCATAACGCTGCGGTCATGTTCAGCAGCTAGACGCATTACGACTTTTGCTTTACGTCCATCTAAATTTTTTATCTGAAGTAAATTGAAAATATTAGTTTGAATTAGTCAGTGAACAAGTTCTTTTATTAAATTATTAAAGAATTAAAGAATCCTTTTAAATTGAAAAGACAAAGAGAAAGATAGAAACAGTTGAGAAAATTGGGGTCACTCTGGAGAAGTTGAATTACCAGTAAACTGCTGGGAAATGAACAAAAAAAAAAAAAAATCAATCAATAGTCTCAATTTCAGTTTGTAAATTTATATTTAGTTTAATAAACCGCAGGAAAATAATCCATTATAGAGATCCATTTTATTGTGCATTACAAGTATTTTCTAAAGAGTATTTACCTTGATTTTTGGACAGTTTTTTGCTGAATTTTTATGATTATCTACAGGATCTTGGGCAGGTATTCCACCATGCTGTCGATTCTCTGAAGCATAACGGTAGCGATAACCATACTAAGGAAGCAAATAAGTTTTCTTTTATTATCAAAAACAAATGTTAAATAGTTATAAAGATGAAATGAAGTTAGAACCAAGAAAAAAAAAATAAATTTGGTATTAAAAATTTTCAAAATATTTTTTGATAAGCTTCTCTTTTACTTTTAAAGGTTGGTTAAACTTGATCCAGGCATTTATTAAGATTTTTAAATATTACATTAAGATTTATTATAAGTAGCATTGTTCAATTCGATTGCTCACACTCAGCCAGTCCATCATTTAAAATTAAATTGCTCCTACGCAATCTCTATTTCTCTGCTGAAGACTAAATTGAATGCATTTTTAACTCGTTTTACGTTTGGTTTTTAAGGTTTTTAAGATCTGGATACTACGCGCTAAGCGCTAAGCAAGAATATTTACCTTACCACAGGAAATTAACGACTCATGCTGAGCAAGGATAAGATACTAAAATGAGGCTGAATAAGTTTTACGGAAAAACCTTTGAATTGTGGAGGTAAAGAACATTTTTTTTTTTTTTATTTTAAGGAAAAACTGAAGTAAGGAATTCATTTTATTACTGAGGCAGAGGGCCATAAATTTTACACCACTGGCCAACATCAAAATATTAGTATTTAAACAGATTTCATCATCACTGAAAACGTAAACAACTCAATCACAAATTTTTGCAAAAAATACAAAAAATATAATCTGCTCTTTATTTCTTAATTATCAGAAAAAATTAAAATAATTCTACTGTAAATTTTGGGTTGAAAATATTTTTTGTAATAAAAAATAATAAACTCATTAGAAGAAGTTGGTAAGCCTAAGTCTCAAATTCCTTTACAGAACTTTAAAACTATATATTCTCTTTTCTTCTGCTCGATTAATTTTTAAAATTGTAAGTTCGTTTTTTAAACCTTAGATAAAAACTTCTAGAAGAAATTTTGATTTCCTGACTTTCTTAAAATTTATGACCATTCGGACCATTATTGTCCATTTTTGATATTGAATCGTTTGATCAAATTACCTTGGTAAGCTATAGAAAAAAAAAAAAGAAAAAAAAAAGTGATATCTTACTTGATAAGATTATATAATTATGAAAGTAAAAAAATAAGTGCTAAAACAAATTTGGTTTTAGTTTCACAATTTTGTTTTTTGAGTTCATTATAACATCCATTATTTCTTTACAGCTAAAAAATTGGAATTCCTCAAGAATCTGATCTCCAGCACTATGATAACAGATAGCATGATCATTTTTAGTTACTTTAAGAACATCACACGGATAATTCTCATTGGGATAACTAATTCTAATTTTATTTTTTTTTTGGTATTTGTTTCAATAAAATATTACAAGTTAAATCATATATGTTGTCTTTTAGAAAGTGTTTTTACCAAAAAATAATATTCAACAAAATAATTGTAATAAATTATTATATAATTGTAATAAAAAGCAAATGGTTGTTTCTAATGAGTGTCTCTAACAAAACAATATGTCTTCTAACACACAATCCATTTTGGTCACCTCCTTAAATATGTCCAGATTTTAAATTCAGTCATTTTATTTTCTTTCTTGATTTAGCATGGCTTAATTGTAAACCTGTCTCTGTGATACAAGAACACAATTGTGTTTACAGTTTAAGTTGTCTGATCCAAATTAACAATCATATACAGAAGAGTATCACCCTGTGCTTTGTGAATATTTTGTGAATTTTGTGGTATATACCAGTATCTAAACTCTTACTAAAATCATTTGCTTGGATAGAAATATTTCAGTATCAAGTTTGACGACTGATTCATTTTCTTTTCCAGCTAAATAACTTGACATATTAATCAAGTCAATTTGATATATTGGTTTACTCATAAAAAGCAGCGATTTCATCAACATCATCTGATTGAGAGTGTTATCTTTCACAAATTCTATTGTGTATAACAGTATATTCTGAAAGATTTTTTTGAAAAACCTGCAAAAACCTTACAAATTCTACGAACTTGTAAATATCTTTCCAAAAACAAACATTGAAATTCTTTATAGCTACATTAACATCCATTAACTCTTTAAATGTTGTCCTGCACAAGTTTGGAATTATAATTATTTTGATCGAAAAAAATAATAAGGAGTGCTTTTTGGAAAAACTTCATAAACATCATTTTCAGTGCAAACTAACTTCAAGCAAAATTTCAGAAACATACAATACACAGATTTTAAGAATATTAGAAAAATGATGATTTAAAACAACTATACCTGAGTTCAATCCTGAAATACAAGTTTGCTATTTTTTTTTAATATATAAAATTGTCACTTTTCTAACTTTATGGTAGAAAGGTCTATAAGCCTATAAGGCTTTAAAATAATTCTAAAAATTCAGTAATGCTGATTGCGATTTATAGATTTAAGGTGATGGAGAAGAGGCAGATATTGATTAAGGAGATGTGAATGGTGATTTGTTGTATGTAAAATAGGTAGTTATTTTATTTTATAATCTTAACTTATTTTTTGAAAAATGATGGTAGACATTTACATTTGCACTGCATGTAAATATATATTTTGTAGTTTCAAAATTAAGAATATAGTTAAAAACAGGACTGCTTAAAACACTGTGTATAAATATACAAGTAAGAAAACAACTAGGTTTACACAAAAAATGTGAAGTGTTCTCCTAAAACAAAACAGGACGACAAAAAGGACTAATTAAAATGGTATCTGGACAATTGTGCTCTAGACAATTACCCCCAATTAACTGCCCCCAGGATGATTGCCCCCAGACAATTACCCCCTGGATAATTGCCCTCAGGACAATTGCCCCCATCCATATAAACAAAAAAAAAAAAAAAAAAAAAACAGTGTATATATAACTTTTCCAATCTTTCAACATAAAGATATTTTTCAATATAAATAAATTCTTTCATGGTTCAAAACACAACGAACTGGTGTACAATATATTGTTATAATAATATTCAAATATTCAAAAGATATTTGGTGAAGCCAATACTTAATACATTAACTAAAATCCTAAGTTGTGTGCATAATCAAGGCTTTGGTGATTAGGAAAAGTTATCAGCGATTCTCAAGATTCTAGTATTGCAGTCAGCATAGCGTCTCCTCTGATGGGGAGGAGGATGTCCCTCAAGATGCTGCGCTATTGATATTCGAACAATCTCTTCTTCTTTTATCAAAAATTCAGATAAGAATGGTTGATATTTTATTTGATAGATATTAAAATTATTAGGTATTTTATCTGATAGATAATAAAAATGGTTGATATATTATCTAATAAATATTAAAAAAGAAGAAAGGTGACCTTGAAAGGCTCTGTGCCAGCCTTCTACGCCATTGCTGGTTCTCAGTAACTCACCTTTGCTTCTGTGAAATATTCCAAACATTGATACTGAGCATTCCGTCTAAATCTGCCCATATAAGTGTCTTCAAAGTACTCTAAAAAATCGTTGACATCGTCGTTGTAAAGGTTCCTGATTTTTATACACAATTCATCAAATCAGCTTATAACTTCCTTTGGTGGGAGAAACGCCACTGCTGAAATCATCTGGAGATGAAGAGCAAATTCTTGTTCAATGTTATGCATTACCTAAACTTTTAAAACGTTTCCATATGTTTGCAGGAAGGTGATAAAACATCCATTCGTTTCGACATTAGGGTTTACATTGCTAAGTGCATTGATAACACTCTTTTCAAAATCTACCAAAATGTCATTTGGTGCATTGATATGATTAAACACTTCTGTGAAAAACCTCATGCAAGCGTTTTCAGTTTTATTTGATAGTAGGGAGAAAATACATGAATTAATTTTTCCATCTTGTTGAGCGTGTATAGTGTATAGTTGAAAGATAATTCAGGGCATACCTTAAAACTTCCATCTGCATACCAGTGTTGTGAGTTTGATAAGAGCTGCAAACCTTGTGTCCATAATATCCGTCACTCTTCGTTTTAAGTTTTTATTTTGGATAGTTTGCAGTTTATCTCCAATGGGGGTTAATGTATGTTTGTTAGTTTGTGCTATAAAATCATCTGTAACTGTAAGCTTTACTCAGATTTTACACTGTCCGCTCCTTCTTAAAAGACATTCTCATGACGACACATCACAATATACCCATTCCTCATTAATTTTCTTTGACTTTTTCAGTAGTAGTAATTTCCATTTGACGATTTTGAATACAACACACAACTAAACAGTTTTTTTTAAAAGTATATTTAAGGTAAGATTTTATTTTCTTCCATAATTTCTTTCAGAGTTGAATTAGTTTTGATGAAACAGAAATGCTTTAAGGATTTTTTTTTATGAGGGATTTCGTCCAGGGGTAATTGTTCAGGGGGCAATCATTCTTGGAGCAATTTTTTGGGGGGGGGGGGCAATTGTTTCAGTACCAATTATAGCACACAAATTACTTAGAGTAACATGATGCAAATTAGAACAAAGAGTAAAATGAGCACGAGATACAAAATGCAACTGTGTAAATGGGTCAATGATGCAAGAAGTCATGGAATAGCAGTGATAATTCACTTTCTCAAATAGCAAAATCATGAACAGTTTTCTAGAAGAAGAAATGATTACATATGCTGAAAGTTTTACTAGCAGGTTCTGCTAGTAAAACTTAATAATGCAATTTTTCCAATAATCAAATTAAATAAATGGAAGAAAACGCTACTGACAGTCAATAGCATCTACAAAAATCAATTTATGAAAATCATCAAGGAATAGAAATTTTAATACTTCTCTGTAAGCAAAGAAATAAATTTTTAGATGAGGTTGAAATATGCAGGGATTTGTTTTATGATTGACCATTTTAATATTTCTGAAATAGTCAGCTTTGTTTTCGTGATTACTATACATCTGTGGTATGGTTTTATTGTGACAATACTTAAAATTATAACTTTAACTATTTTGAAACAAATTTATTCGCTACATTGTAAATTTTACTGCATGATGGATTGCATGTTGGGTTTCCATTGTCTGTTGGATAGTTTTAGGAGGGTATACAAAATGTTAGGAGATTTTTAATCACATGATTCAAGTGCCTGCTATATTTACTTTTAATGTTAAATAATTCTTTGCTTGAAGAAATTTGGATAAATTTTTGTTGACAGATTTCAAAAAATGTTTTATATTTTTTTGTAATTTATTGAAAATGTTAGTAAATAAGAGATTTTATTAGCTTTTTGTATAATTTGTTGGAAATGCTTTTAAGGTTGGAAGTAAAGACTGAAAAAATTCTATTTCTAGTTGGTTTCAATTTTACTAGAACAATGTCATTAAAACATTTTATTTTAACAGATTCCAAGTCGAAATACATGCAAGCATTCTAAGGCTTAATTTTACAGTTAAAGCAGAGTTTTTTTTTATAGTCTGCTGCAATAGCAGATGATAACAAATGTTTATGCTTTCCTAACAAAAATCTTTGATAGAGTGGAAGCAAAACCCTGGTGAATTCATAGGCAAGGATAAATACCAATCAATTTAAGGACTTAATTAAGTGGTAAACTTAGTTTTAGAATACATTTTTGGTAAACAGCCAGGAATAGAGAAAAGTCTATTGGTGGTGATTTAGGGCAATTATTGGTGAAATATCTGATTCAAATGCATGAGTTACAAAAAATTTATGTATTAAAACCAATTTTTTTATATAGTAGAGACCCTATCCGACATCAATATCCATACTTAAACATCCCTACAGTTCATAATAGAGCAAAACCTAGTTATAAATACACATTTTCACCAAGTCATTAAAATTAAAATAAAACAGTAATAATCGCATCAATTAAAAATTTTATAAATGAATTTACCAACTAATAAAAATAGCCCAAATTTAACTTACCTTCTTGGGTTGATTTTCAATTTCTAGGTAAGGCTGTGACAGGCATGCTAAAAAATATAAGAATAATAAAATATTGGATAAAATTTTAAAGAATTTCACTGGTTAATATCGCCTATGTAATGTAACGTTTAGTTTATCTGTGGCCTTATGGGAATAAATTTCAGATAAATTTAATATTAAAACATTTACTTTCAAAATCCACATTTTATTCTTTTCACTTTTAAGATTTCTTTAGCCAAATGTTGGTAGGTACACAATATTAATGGTAATAATTGATATCAATATAGAGTCGGATATATA
>JAUZNK010070168.1:0-14094 GCA_035046665.1 Euphysa ruthae
GATTGATCCTATATTTTGTATTGTAATCTATTTTTCTAGCTGAGAAAAAGTCAACTGTAAATTATGAAGTGTATGGCTGGTGTCAAGCAGGTGTTTCAGTTAGTGCATTCCCTGAGCAGGTATATTTTTATGAGTATTTTCCAAAAGTTATAAAAAAAAAATTGTGAGACTATTCACTTTTTAGATCTGGAAGTTGAGCTTTTTTTCTTGGATTCCCAATGAATTTACAAATTTTGTAAAACTTTCTTGGAAACCATTGATTTACTTTTTATCGGTAGTTAAATTGGTTTTTTGAGAAGAATGATTTAGTTTATTGCTTTAGCTTTCTTTGCAGTGTTTATGTTTTATAATTAAAAATTATGAATATATATTTACAAGCTATACTTTTTAACTCTTTTAAGTTTTCTAGGAAAATCTATGTGGTAATTTTCCATATTAATTCATCAATGTGCATTTGTCCATTCAAAATTCTCTTCTTTTTTTTTGGTCAAAATTTGGTAATTTTTGGCCTGAAAGCAGTATTTAGGTGATTAGACTTTCATTTTTTTTTTTTGAGTTTAGATAAATAAATTCGTTCAATTTAAATTTTTTTTTAAGAAATGATGCCTGATATTGTTAAAGGTTTGTTGTTACAAAATTTCTGATAATTTTTGCAGTTTGCCCATTTAAAAAATTTTAGTCTTAGGCTTCTAAAAGGGTCAAATCGAGAGTTAAAATTGGTGCTCTGATTTTGTTATTTTGAAAATTTTATTGGTTCTTTGCGTAGGCCTCTGAACTGATAAATTTTGGTTTTGTAATTGAGAAATTTTAGTTACTACACACCAGGTGAAAATCCTTATTGCTAAACTAAATTAATTTTAATAGTTTAATACTTTAAATTTTTATTTGTTGATTATAAATATGTTTTTATATTCTTGTATATTTTGTTGTTTATTGCACTGTAGGGGTATGATAAAAGTGTGTTTATTTTACTTAAAGAATAACTGGATTGATGAAAAATCAAAACTTTAGTAAAAAATAAATAAATGTAATTATATCCTTGTAGACGTTACTCCCCTATGTATTTTTGCTTCATAATCGTAAGAAGCAAGCTTACCACCAAAGATCAACTCACATTACAACTAATATAAAAAGGAAGGTGGTTATTAATTTGACAAAATAATCATATTTAAACCTATTAAATAATCATTATAACACCCTAACCATTTTTTCTTTGATATACAGTTGAAGGCATAAAATGAGTCTAACTTTATAATTACGCGTATTTAATGAGTATCCATGGTTATGACAAAAGACCATTAAACCAAAAAAATTAAAAATCTGCAGAATTTCAGTTAAGTCATAATATTATATTTAAAGTTGTATTTAATGTTGTTTTTAACTACAAATGGGGAGTTTCTTTTAGCGTATTCCGTAACATTGAACAGTTCAAAAAAAAATATTTTTACAGCATGGTTATCAAAATGGCAACTTACAGGAATGGATTCATTGTTTTATGAAAAGTTATTATTTTTGATTCGCAAACATCTTGAAACTGTTCGCGAATCATGATTGCGAATCACTTAATTTGATCCCTGGAATGTTTTTTTTTTGTTTTGAGGCAATATGTTATTTTAATATCATTATTATATCACATTAAAAAAAGTTATTAGGCCCAGCGTTGATCAAGACTCTAGTGTTTGGGGTTCATTGGTTTAATCTCCCTCAGTGCTCAATGATCAATGCCATGATGGTATTTCCAGTAAAATGTAGCAAAAGAAAATGCAATTTGCTGGTTATACTCCAAATCTTTTATTTTTATTTAAGTAATTTGATTCCTGTTTTGCAAAATGCAAAAGGAAAGATAAACTTGTATGTAGTTTGAATGCATGCGTCAATCTCATTTTATGTGAAAACTCATAACCAAGTGGCAAAGATTATATTAATAAAGTTTGTTTAAATGATAAACTTAGAAAATTTTTTCATCACTCCTGCTTTATACAAACTTAGAACCCCTCCAATGAAATTAATGACATGCTAATGACAATATTTGCACATGAGAAAAGCAATATTTCCAAGTGAAATATATGTCCGATAGCTTCTTGTTTATGTTCGACAAAATTTCATTTCTATTGGATGTTATGTTATGTCTGAGTGACTTTGAATATTTATTTGCAGTAAAAGTTATCACTGCATAATAAATTGCCCTTTTTCATACAGAATGATGAAAACAGTTATATGATTGGTGCAGTTGGGTCAAATTCGTGGAGAGGTAAGATTCTTTGTCCTCTAAAGTATTCCGTAGAGGGAAAATAACTAGGGTATTGGATGTGAAAACCCTTTGAGCTGAAAGATAGAAGATATATTTTTTAAAACCCTGTGTGAATATGCTGGCAGACTTAGAGTACTGTGTTTTCATGTTTCTGGAATCTTTTAAAATCTGGAAGTCTTTAATCACTGCAAAGTTAAATCTTGTTTGCAAATGTGGTATCACTGGCCATCTATTTGTGAGACCATATCTCACTAAAAGAATAGATAGGTCTGTTTACACACAAAAAAACCTGTTTGTACACATATATTTTTCTATAGTAAGTTAAATAATAAATGAAATAATATTTAATAATAATAATAAAAATTAAAACCAAATTGTTGTTTTCTGGTTTTGCAGTTTGACCTACACAAATTTTTTCCTCTGATTTTCTTGGAAACTAAAACTTGAATGTTGAAAATTTTATATTTAGGTTCAACTTTCTATGAATCCACTGATGACACAGTAAGTATTGTTGCAATAGGTTGTTTGCAATAAAAATTATAAGCAGAGTAGACATTTATCCCGATTTAGACTATAATTAAAAAATATTGAAGGAGATTTTCAGTAGAAAACTGAATTCTGGTATATGAGCAAATTTTTGAAAATGTTGAATATAATCTTTTAGAATTACATATTGTCTTCAAAAATATTGTCTTTAGAAATATTAGTTGGGTGACCTGCTAATATACCCTTCCCCTGTTAAGGGGAAGTGTGTATTAGAGAGGGTGGTGTGAATTAGATAAAGCTCTTAAAATTATGCAACTGTTGAAAATTAAAACAGTACATACTATTACTAACTTTTAAGCATTTATTTTTATAATGTATTTTGGTTAGGTAAAATAATTAAATTGATAAATCTGTGAATACGATTTGTTGTTTGCCCAGATGAATAATATAACTTAATGCTCTAGTAAGGGAGCATCATTTTCTGCTTGATGTTTTAATATATTTTGTTTTGATATGACTTGTCATGTGTGATGGGTGAAAAATTTGCGAACCTAATATAGCTTTGGGCTTGGAGGTGCTGTAATATTGTTTATTAGAATTTGCTGATGTTTTGTTCTCTCATAAAGTGTAACTATTTCCATCAACCTCATCATGGAAAATCTAAATTGAATATGTAACTGGAATAGAGAAACACAGCTCTGCTAGTGGTGAAATATTTTTCCAAGATTGAACAATCATATTGGAAATCTGGAAAATTAAGGAGTATTAATTTAGGGCAATTTTTGTTGAAATATAAGTTGCTTGTGCATCTTTCTTTCTTTTTTATCACGTTTTTTTTCTATAAATTTCTTTTTAGAAAAGTGAAGGTAAAGTATCTGGTGACGATTCATGGGGCGATAGTTATTTTGGTGAGTCAAAGTTTTTTTTATTAGGCTTGGTATTTATCTCCAAAGATTACGTCTTTCAAACCTTGACACTTTTATGCTTAGCAGATGTTAGTATTTCAAATTGACTAATAGATTAAGGTCCTAGGAATTTTTTAAAATTCCATGCAAAACAGCAGCAGTTTTACAAATTAAATATACAGAGAGAATTTGAGGTCAGATAATGATAAGTATGTGAATAAGTATAGATTTTATAATTAGTATTAACTAAATGACATTGAGATATTAGAAGAAAAAATATCCCACTGTATACTGAAAAAAAATAAAAAGTTTGATGGAGAGGAAAGTCAGTCGAATTAATTTCATGAAAGGTCATGCATTATAAATTGTTTTTGATAGGATATGAGAAATGTATTGGAGGATTAGGGATATTTTTAGCTGAAAATTGGATCGATAACATTACTGATGTAAGGAGAGTTAGTGATCGAACATTTTGATCAAGGTTTTGGTAAAGGTAATGTTTTTACAGCTATCTTAGTTTATTCTTCATAGTTTGGACTAGATGATAGTTAAAGATATAGATACTTTGATATCTAGTTAAAGAGATTGATATCTTAGTGAGTCTTGTGAATGAATCGGAAAAAAAAGGAGATCGTAGTTATTGGTAGAGACTTAAAGGCGATGTTGGTAGAAATGATAATTGATATGTAGGAATCCAGGAAGGTTTTTGTTATGGAGATAGAAATTAGGAGAAAAAAAATAGATTCATGAGTTTTATTAGCTTTGCGTATGCATAGTTTAATGAAAATCAGGTATGTTTTTGTTTATTGTGTTGAAATCAAAGTTTTATACCTTTTGATGTAAAGGCTATACCTTTTGAAGAACTTATAACAGAGCGAAAGCCAATGATTAAGATTGAAAAAGTGAAAAATTATACAAAAAAAGTTTGTGCCTCGGAGAAAGTTGTGGAGATTAGATGATGGATGCTAATGCAGAAAGCTTTTGGTCATAGAGAGAAGAGAGTAAGTCACAATTTTTAGTAGAAGGTGAGTTTTTGTTGAAAAGTTTTTAAAGAATCTTCATTAATAGCCACAGACAAGTTTTGGTTGGACAAAGCGTCCACCTAGGTATAAGAAGACATGGTGGTGGAATAGTTTTGTAGATAATGCAGTTAAAGAAAACCTTTGGAAGGAATAAAAGAAAGGTAAAACTATAGGGAGGCTTGCTTGGAGGCTAATAAAAGTCAATAAATGCAGTAAATGTGAATGTGAGGCAGAAAAGAAAAGGTTAGCAAATTTTCAGAATGGATGACCAGAAGTAACAAGCTTTTAGAATAACTAAAGTTATGGGAAAGGATGCTAGGAGTGAGTGATTTATTTAGATATGATTCTGTAATTTTCCCTGAGGAAGCAGCCTGGAAAATCTATTGTGAAAATCTGTTAAACACAGAATATGTGGTCTAGGATAATAATAAGATCCAAATAGCAGCGTAGCTTTTTTTTTTTCTTTAACAGGATGTTAGAAATGCAGATAAGAAGTTAAAAAGCAGAAAGACTACAGGACCTTCAAGTATTGTCTTCACTATGATTACAGCTGCAAGAGTCAGTGATTGAAATGATTACAGATTTTATAAACCAGATTATAAGAAAGGGTAATATGAAATGTGTAGATTATGAGCTTAATAAAATTGAAAAAGGTAAAGATCATTTAGAAAGACTTAGAAAGGGGAGTTTATAGATGTTTATAGTTAACAGACCAACTTATAGAGAGTGTCATTGAGAAGCTTATTAGGCAGCTGGTTACATAGATAAGAGACGTTTTGGTTTCATGTCAGGTCATGGAATTACAGATACTATTATCTTAACCCTTTGTCCATAAAATCTATTTTTAAATGACAAATGCACCGTGTGGCGGTCCATGGATATTTTTGAAATTTTACACTCGTTTCTATGGTGTATAGTGGGAATTTTGATATCTTTTGATATGAATGAAGTTATTGATTTTGTATGAGAAGATACTGGAGAGCAAAGTGATGAAAGTTTTGATCTTTATGATTCTAGCGCTGCCAAAAGTATCATAGAGTATGAAGAAGATGATATATAAGGTACATTCACCCCACTTTTTTGTACACACTGAAAACCAAGTTCAGGTTAGTAACATGGTTGGACCATTGGATGATAGTGATATCAGCATAGAAACTGAAAACCAAGTTCAGGTTAGTGACACTGTTGAACCTTTGGATGAGAGTGATGTTAATATCAGCATAGAAACTTATGCATAGTCGGAGAGAAAAATAATTTCTGAGAGTGAAAGTGAACTTTCACCTCCTTTATCGCCCTATCTTGTTGAAAAGTTACCTGTTAAATTACAGCCACCAAAAAATAAATCAGAATCTTAGTAATATAAATATAAATTATATATTATTTTATATTAGGTTTTGCAAATTGCAATAAAGACCTTTCTCAAAAAAATATAGAAAAAAAAAAAGAAAGATTATTCCAAAGAATACTTGAATGTTAAAAAACAAAATAGGACACCAATCTTTAGGTGGGAAATTCTTAGAGAATGCCCATGCTATAAATAGCTATCTAACATGTATCTTATGACTTAAAAAAAAAAAAAACAGAGGTTATGTTCAAAAGAGTGGATTTTCTAATTTAAATAAAAAGGAGGAAAAAAAAAAGATAAGCTTAAATTCTTCTTTATAAGTTTGATATTAAAGATTACTATTTTTCACATACATTGCAAATAATTATACTGCAATGCATCAATTTTTAATTTTTTACTTTATAATTTCATATAATATTAGCTGAGGTCACTGGTAGCACTGTTGTGAAACGTTGAATGCTAAAGATTTTTTTAATATATATTTTTAGGATATTCAACTGCTTATGGTGATTTCTTCAAAAAAAATGAAACAAGTAAGTTGATTAGAATTTAATGAATTTATATATTCTATCTGGCTCACATCAATTTCAGAATTCTATTTCAGCCCAGATATTAGTTTGAAAAGGGAGCCAAAATCTACATTAATGTAAGAATTCTAATTTAATTTTGAGTTGGTAAAATGGTAAGCCAAAACCATTTTTCAGTCATTCAATAGATTTTTTTTTCGGAAATTGGTCATATTAAGCTTCTCTCCCTGATTTGTTAGCTAGGATTTTGTTTGTGGTGTTACACAGTTTGTTAACTAGCTAGTAAAAGAATTAAAATTCAGAATTTTTGAAAGAAATGTTCAGTTGAGTAGAATTTGTATAGCAGCGTTTTAAAGCTTGCTGGCATCTTTCCTGGTTGTCTTACTTATGAGTGCAGGTATCTGGTCCTTTCATTTTAAGTTGTTGTTGTTCTTTCAATCATTCAATTTATGTATTGAATTGTATTAAAATCCGAGCTGTTTTGTTCTTACAAAATTGGTCATTTCTGTTAATAATTCTTTCTCAGAAAAAAGTTGTTTAGGTTTGTAAGTTATACCCAAACATAGCTGATAATCAGCATTTTTAGAAATTTTGTTCAAAAAGTTATCTTTCCATTTCGTGTACTATTAGAAAATATGAATTCTGATAATTCTGGTTTCCTTTGTCACTTTTAAACAATGTTTTGATACGGGGGAAAAAAATGCAAAAACATGACTAATATGTATTAAGTTAGAAATAATAAAAAAATTGATGACATGGTTTAGCAATTTTCAATGAAATTAAAAACGTTTTGCATGATTTTTTATGCTCATTTAAATAAGCAAAACTGTGTTTTAAGTTACCATAGAAACGCTTGACCTGTATGCAATCAAATGCTGCAAAGCCTTGCTCTTTAGCAAAGCTTAAAATTAACAAACCATTTTTAAAAAAAATTGTTTTATATGATTTTCAGATTTTCAGTCTTTTTGAAAAAATATAGATGTAGTAACTTTTCAATCTTGTCAGTTTTTATGTGCAGGTGTAAATTCGTTCTCGTTGTTTACTTAACCTAACAAAATAGACTATTTTTATTTTTTAGACGTTGCCACTGGTGGCCCAAGACATAAAAGCTTTGGAAAGGTTTAATATGTTTTTTATTGTTTATTACAAATTCATTTCTATATGCTAAAAGTAATATTTTATTATTTAAGTTTATAAATATATATTTTCTCAAACAGAGTTGGCAAATGCTTTTAAATTTTTGCACAATGCTTTGAAGCCACAAACTAATTTTTTAGTTTTTCAAAAAAAATTCTGTAGCTCTTGTTATGATCGAAAATTTAAATGAAAAATGTTTCAAAATATCAAATTTTGTGCATTCATCAGAATGATTTTTCACCAAAATTTGTGCAGAGGTAAAGCGCGACTAACTAAAGTAAAGTAATTTCTTTATTATTTAAAATTATTTTAAAAATATAATTATGATATATAATATATTAATATAATTAATTAAAAAGGGAAATTAAAAGGATGAAAATAAATTTTGTTTTTCTTCTGGAAGAAGCTTGTTTGGTCAATGTTATGATTCTGGCTGTATTTTAACGGATGTCAATTTAAGCTTTAATTTTTATACTCATCTGAGGTTTTAATTTAAGGGATCATGGTCATACCATATATGGTCATACCATGTTATGTTATGTTATGGTTTATCTTTAATTGTATTATTTTGAACAATAAATATAATGTACTTGTTCGAATCACCTAAGGAGAATTATCGCAGTAAATCTGTTTAGATTGTTGTGTAATATTGTTTGTGATAAGTTATTTTAAGAATTTTACCCTCTGACTGAGAAAGCATTTTCATTGTTGGAAATAACGTATGACAAATATTTCAGATAGAGTTCATTTTTAACTGTCATTTGAATTTTGTTTAGAATAGCATCCTACAAAGTACCTCGGTTCGGGTGCCATTATATTTCATCCGGCGGCATATTATGTTTAGGTAAAGCGATGTCGGTGGTAGTTGTAAGAAGAACAAAGTAATCGATAATTTTTACATTGACAAGATTATTTTCATTATTAGGTTTTGATATACAAGGACATTACTCAGAACTCTGATTTCATCCAAGAACTTCCTGAAACTTTTGACGAGGTTTGTATACTTTAATTTTATCAATTTTATTCATTTTATTCTACATTCAATTGGAACATTCTGTTCTGCTTGGGTGTCTGCAAATTTATTTTCAAATAGAGAAGAAATATAATTAATTAGATATGTTATTCAATGGTGGATACCATCTAATAATAGATAAAAGTATTCAAATGAACAAATTTGAGGCAAATATACATATGCAGCAAGCTGTTTAAACTTTGAAATATATACAGCATAACCTAGTTATAGGGTTTAGGTATGGTATCAAAAGCTAGTCTCATGGAGGACTGCATATATCTACCACTTCAAAAGAAGCTTGGTGGAAAAGAAACATTTTTTTTGGTATTAAATAATTTTGTGATACCTTTATGAACTCAAACTTTTATAACATAAATTTTTTTGAAAGTATTTGCAAAAAATGGCTTGCCTGATGATGCCAATAAAAAAATTGAATGTAACTTTTTTTATAATTAAATAATTAGAAACAATTTTTGAAAATCGATTTTTAGCGGAGCAATGGCATAGAAAAAATTTTTTTTAAATTTTTTTATTATTATTATTTAAATACAAAAACAAAATCTTTAATATTGGAAAAGGCAAGAAAACTTTAAACTGTAATTTTTTTTTTATCACTGTTTTTTTTTTGCAGAAGTAATTTTATGTCCATTATTAAATTTTTAAATTTAATGCTGTAGTACTTTCAGTTTTTTGGAAAATCTTTAACACAAAAAATATTATTTATTTAATATATATATTTATATATATTAGATATATATAAATATATATATATTAATATATATTTATTTTTTTTCTTTGTCAGGCTTTGGAATTATGAAAACAGTAGAGGGTTCCTTGTAATGTTATGTTCAAACTTAAACTTGTATTCTGGCAAATAAACCAGTTAAAAAATTTTAAATCTATAATGTTTGATATATATAGTTTTGGATTATTCATTCCAAACAGACATAAAGTAATTGTTATTTAAAATTTCTCAACAAACTTTGTATACTGCAACGTGAAAATACATTAAAATTGGTTTTTCTACATTTCACCATACTTTATATAGATAATTTTACTTTACATAAAACCACAGTTAAAAGAAAAAAATTTTAGTTTTTGTAACAACAGAATTTAATAAAGCAGTAGCAAATGAATTTGAAAACTTTTTCAGATTTCTTGTGTTCATTTTTTTTCTTGGTTTGTTTTGGGTATATAAGCACGATTATAAAACTACAAATTTTTATTTATTTTTATTTATTTATTTATTTATTTTTAGTTTCAAATTGCATCTGGTTTTGGAATATCTATATGTACTATTGATGCTAACAATGATGGGTAAGTATTATATGTTAAAACATTAAACATTCAGCGATTTGCAATTATCCAACCACATACTATTTTTTAGATGCAGTGGATAGTATAGGTTGGAGGTTAAGAAAAAAAGTGTTTCAAAAAGGAATGAGGCTATAAAATAAATTTTAGGAGGTTTTTGCCATTTTAGGGTGGGGGTGAGGTGCGGAGTTAGTATTTAAAAATTTTTTACTATTTTTTTTGGTAAATAATAAATTATATTTTGAAGGTGTGCTTATGACACTTTCAGTTGTTTTAAAATAGTTATATAATTATACGGCTTCATTTTGAATTAGAAATTCCTGAATGAATTTTTGGGCCTTGAAATAGCTGCCTGACATGGGTTAGTTACCAACAAAATTTATTAATAGACACACTGTTTTAAACCTATCATTTTGGCTGATATTATCTGGATTATATAATTGATAATTTATTGGACCAGAATAATTTTAAATAATTTTAAGAGCAAAAAAATATTTTGGAGCTCTTTGTTAGTTTATATTTTATCCATTTTAAAATATGACAGAGAATGATGCTTAAATAAAGGTATGTTCATTTAAAGATGTTTAGACCATAGACAACAATAATTTCACTGTTTGACTAGTTATAAAAAGTGATAACTCCAAAAACATGACCTCTATGAAGTTTGTATTACCACCACGCTGGTTGCCCAAGTGGTGCTACTTCAGAAATTATTTTAGATTTAGATTGTATGTCTCTGCAACTATCTAAAGAATACTGTATATACCTTTATATAGCCATAGGTGCCAAAAGCGATGTTCCCAAATCCTCCATAAAATCTTATAGTAAATTTTATCCAAAAGCTTGATTATACGAAAATTTGTTATTCCTTGCTGCGGTCTACCTTGATTCCTCGCTTTGTCTCTTTTGTATACAATGCTTTTAGACTTCTGTATGACACAGCCTCTAATGTTCAAAACTTTTCCCTGAACACCTTGTTATGTCCCTGAACTGTATGTCAAGAGTATGCGTTTGGATTATCTAAAAGTATATCAAAATCTTTATTGTCAGAACATTCTGTTATGTTGATTTAGATATGTTGAACTGGTTGTTGGTGCACCATTTTATGCTGAATCAATAACTTTGTACAACCAAGGCAAAGTTTATGTATACAAAAAGAGTGAAAATGAGGTATTGTTTGATTTTTTACCTATTAATCATAGTTTTTGAGTTTACCAGTTTACTTAGAATTTAACCAAGTTAAATAACAGAACTGCATATTATGTAACAAATTCATTATTTATTGCAAGTTTGCAAAGTTTTCTTGGTTATTTTCATATATTAGCCGTTGATTATAAAAATAGTCTTAACATCTTAACAAAAACCGCATTGAAAATATGAATTAAGGGTTGAGGCTTCTTTTTTGTTAGTATCATTCACAAGGTGGCATTAATTTTCATCAAAAGATTTTTAATCGTAAGCATGGAAAGTTTAATAAAAATATAAATTTTTTTTTTATTGGATTCTTAATAATAATAATAATGATTTCAATAAACTATGCACACTTGATAAAATTATATTATATATATATATATTTTATTGAATTCTCCGTAAAATTTTGTTTAAGAAAATTTCGACAGTTTTCTAGATTTAGAAATGTCCTGGCGATTCAGACAGATTCAAAACATTGGGAAAAAAATGTTTTTTTTTGTAAAAGTGATATATCTTGTTTATAATTTAAGGTTTACCTTATCACGAAGCCCCATGAAAAAAATTTCAAAAAAAGTTCAAATAAGTTTACAAACAGTAAGCTATTTAATGTAGAAATAGATATGTTATTGAGATAAAAGTTGGACCAGTGTTTTAATCTGTTAAAAAAAAATTTCTCATTTTCATCATATTGGAGTTTCGTAGTTTATTTTTCAATTTTGGCTAGAATTCTTATAAAGAGGTTTCTGGGTATTTGCATTTATTGATAATGTAGTTTTATAAAATTTATCAGTACGTACCATCTCAACATTAGTTATAATCGAACTTGTGTAAAACTTGATGCAAATGAATTTTTACTTAAAACATAAATGAAATTACGAAAGTAGACTAACAAAGGCCATAATAATTTTTTAGACGTATTTACTTGCTGATTTGTAAAGACGGTTGCTTTATAATCATATTCTAATAGTTTATGTTTCATTAAACTTAAAAACGCTTAAGCATAGGGCTGAGTTTATCTGTAACAAAAAATCATTTCAGATTTTCAGGTTGTGGTAAGTAATATCAAAATTCTACTCAGGCTTGATTGATAACATTGATATAACAAAATCATGTACAAAAGCTAAAAATTTATCAATTTTTTTCTTGTTTATAATTTAAAATGAATGATCGGCTTTGGCTTTATTGGTTATTTTGGTGATAGCAGGTTTTATCACAGGTTTTTCATTACCAGGTAGCCTGGAGAAAAATGATGTGTCTATTTATGCACAAACTGAATCTCTGTTGAAAAATGTCTTTTATGCTGACAGTGCCAAAAAAATATGTGATTTTCTAGGAAGAATTTATCAGGGCTGGTGTAAATTTTATCATTTTTTAGCGTATGTCCTTTTTTTTATATATATTCCAGCATCGGGATGGCATGAATTCTTTTAGTGGCATACATATCATATTTCTTCTACAAAATACTAATTCCAGAAAAAGTTTGCAATACTTCTACTTTTAGCTTTTTATTTGGCTGTTTCATTACTTTTGAGATTGAGTTCTGTGTTATAATTTATCAGTGGGTTGATGCATATAAGCTTTTGGCATCTGTAACAATACACATCAAAAAAAAAAAAAGTGCATAGTCGTCATTAATTAGTTTTAATTAGTTTCATTGTCTCAATGGATTATTTTGTCAGTATGATAGAGTTTTTCATAATCGAAAAGGATATCATTTTCTTTGATGGTTTTCCACAAATTCTTGTCCTAACTCTCCTTTACAAACTCAAATTCTGCTATGTTTGCTGCAGCCATGACTTTATTTTGCATCTTTGATGGGATTGTTGTTAATATTCACTACCACTTTTTCTATGGCATTTTCATTAGCTATAGCTTATTACACTCTTACTATTTTTGTAGATGGTGGTGGTACCATTTTCACTTTTTTCAATGCTGATATGGTTTTTCGTTTTCTCTGGTTGCCACTTTCTCTAGACACTTCTTCTTTGATTATGTGTTGCTATTAGTTACATAATTCTTTTCGGACAAAGGAAATTCAAATTGGAATATCAACAGTTTATTCTTGCTTATTTAATTTCTGTCGTATCTCCTGAGTTTTCCTGTTGTTTATCAAGTTTTTTTTTCTGGTTACACTTTTTTTCATCATGACTTTAAACTTCCAATTATTTTCTGAATCAAGTATTAATGTTAGTTTTTTCAAAATTTGCAAAAAAGGATTTTTAAATCAAATGCATTTGCTCTAATATTTTCGGACTAATTTTCACCACTTGTGTAATTTCCTAAACTAATATTAGCATTGTTTTCTTTCAAAACTAAAACCTAAAATTTTATCTGTGTATACATTTTTTGTGATGCCTTTTTGTCTTAAATTTTCAAAATCTAATTTGATACATTTATTTAAAAAAAATGTTATGATAGCCCTTTCCAGTCTTAGTTAAGTCGGCAGTATGTCTCAATACAAACTCATGTTTTCCTACTATACTTAATTGGCTATAAAAACTGAAATACTAAAGATCATTTGAAAAATTATGGCTCGTTTTTTTTCTCTTAGCTTTCGAAATATATATTTAAAAAAATTACAATTCACGTTTCACATGACCAAAAATCTCAGACTTTTTTTGAAAAATGCAAAAAGTTGACTTTGAAGCAAAAAATAGATATGGAAGATGGTTATTCATATTTTCATTTTAATAGGAAATTTAGACAAATTAACTACAAAACAAATGAAAGAACTTCAAGTAAAAACCTTCATCAGAACCTAAAATACTTCCGCTTGCCTAAAACTTTAAAAGTAAGGAAAAATAAAGCGGTTATAGTAAGAGTAGCCTAATGTAATAACCAATCAGTCAATAACAACAAAAGAGGACTAACAAAGTGATCAACATAAATGTCTCTAATGCATAT
>JAUZNK010070190.1:0-14093 GCA_035046665.1 Euphysa ruthae
TGGGGTGATAAATTCGGTAAAATAATCGTATTTAATCCTATAAAATCATATTATAACAGCCTGACCTCTTTTTCTTTCAAATATAGATAAGGTAGAAAATGGTTTTAAATTTTTTTAAATTACGCGTATTTAATATAACTATAACACAAAATCATACGTATAAACCCAACTTTTCCAACGAAAAAGATAATAATAATAAAACAGATAAAGTCCAAAAAAGAACTGCATTATAAGATATATCTAAGTGGTTCACGCTCAATAAGATACCAGTATTGAAAAGAAGGAAATATTGAAATGAACGTTCAAACAGTAAGCATTCAAAAATTTAATTTATACAGTCACGTTTTTGAAAGACTACTCACAAGAAACTGCTTCGAAAATAATAAATATGATAATAATAAATATTATAAACTATTAAGTATTAAAATTATAAATAATAAAATTTAACATAAAAAAATTATTTTTATTTAATTTACTTTGTCTTTGATTAGATCTTTTTTCTTTTACGGAAAAATAAGAAGCAATAACAAATAAAAATTATATATTATACAGTGCTTAACAAAGCAAGAATGGTTTTGAATTTAATTTGAATTATACTAATTTAATTAAAAATTTAATTAAAATTTAATTTCTAATCTATAAAAAAAGAAAAAAAAAAAGAAAAAAGATAATCACTTTGCTTAAAAATATTAGTGTTGTTTCATTTCTAGGAACAATCTTTTCTGTAGGTAGTAGAAACCAGGTTCTTTGAAAAAATGATAGCTCTTAAATGTAGATAAAACGCAAGCAATAAACCTGAAGAATTAGTAACATTTTCATTGATATTTTCTTTATTTTTAGATATATATAATTAAAATAAATTATTTAATATTAAGGAATAACAGTCTGTAATGAGATATTATGAAAAAAAAATCGAAAAAATTCGATATATCAAAAGTTTTATAGGGGGGCAGAAAAGGAAATAGCGCCCTATGCACTTCCTTATGTTTTTATATAAAAGAGCTTAGATTTATTTGTAGGACAGTTGATCTTAGATTGGAATACATATATGTCAGACTAAACCTTAGTTATCTTTTAACTTAATCCATTAATGTGAAACATGCTCTTTAACTATTAATTAGGCGGTTTTGGCTTGGGACAAAATAACCAAAAGGAATTTTGTATTTTTCAGTCTACAATTTGCCTAGCCACCACTGTGACAGTGATAAGCTCATTTAGATAGTTACAAAGTCCATTGGATCCCAATAAAGTCTTGGTTAGAAATCTTAACAGTTGATATATTTTTTTATAATTGTGCAATAAAGCATTAACGATGAACTCAATCTGTTGTGGTAGAGAAAACTGCTATAACAGTTCACTATGATGAAAACTTTCTTTCTACAAAGATTAAAGCTTGTGGGCATAAACAAGTACTCCCACAATGCTTTAACAAAGAAATAGGTCGAAGTAACAGATTTAAGTAGTAGGTAAATAGTCCAAGTAAAAGGTCTGAGTAATAAGTCAAGTAACAGGTCTGACAAATAGGCCCAAGTAATAAGTTACACGCTAACCTTTATGTCACCAAGATCAAGATTCACTTAGAAAATTTTATAACACAGAATTAAACCTGGTTTCTAACTGCCTTGTTGCAAATAAATTAAGTATTAATGCAGCTAAATCAAACTTTCATTTTTTTTCTAACCCAGGTTTTAAAAGTTTGAGTAATATTAAGGTAGAAATAAACAAACACAGTTGACAGTAACTTGGAGTGGAAACCACAGTTATGACTGGTAATATGTTGTTTAAAGTATTAAAAGAAATGTATTTAGAATATATATTTGTGTCTATATTTATTTTCCTTAAAAGAGGTTCAATCACTTTAAAACTTCCAAAACCTCAAATTAGCAATATAAAAGCCCAGGTCAAATAAGCAAAACAAATTGAATATCTTCAAGTAAGGATACATGTTGCATATTTATAGTTATACAAATGAATTAATACTAAAATAGCAAAAATTACAACTTGGCTTGCAACTCATTTCAATTAAGTTTTTTTAGACGAATAAACAATTCATTTAGCTTTAAATGAGAAGAAACTTCCCATTTTCCTCCCTTTAATGGTTTAATTGACAATGGACCTGCAATCACATCCTCAACGGGAAAGTAATATATTTCCCTGGGCAAATGTTCTGGAATTGATTCTAAAACAATACCAGTGCCAACTTGTGAAATCGTTTGATACATTTTCCAATAATCTACTGCTGCTTTTTTTTTGTATTTGGAATACAACCGCAAACCACTTTTGTAAAATTGTTGATTCCAGGTTTGGTGGGGAAAGTAATTTCCGTAAAGCTTGAAGAGATTTAGAATTTGGTTCAGTGTCATTTAAATTTTCATTTTCAGAAAGAACAATCTCCTCATCTGTTTCTGAATTGAGAGCTGGATTATCGCTTTCATCTTCACTTTCAAAATCTTCTATTTCCGAATCTTCATTTTTCTATTTTTCTTTTGTTTTCCACTTTGCTCCAATCCTTTCTTTTTTGACTTCTTTTCCTTTACAGTTCGTAGTTTTTCTAAATACTCCTCATTTATTGTTACTTCTGCTGTCATATCCATTTTCCGTCTCTTGATAGCTGGTTTCTCGACAAGACATTTCATTTTATTGAATATGAGCTCTTTAAACGGGATTTCCAGCAATTGTATTATTTACAATGTCAGTAAGGCCACATATTGGTACCAATTTTTTTCCTGGTGGTGGCATGATAGTAGGCTTTCTTAATATATAGTCATCGCTGACGTTAGATGTAGAAAATGAGGCTGGTGCAGAAATAGATGCGATCGATAATCGTTGCAGTGGTGTTCCAGTATTTAGGCTAATAGAAGCAGATTGCTCCTCTTCTGCTGGCTTTTGTTTCATTGGCGTATTTATGTGAGTAGTCATGGATTCCACCATATCGTCAGGTCGCTCCATATTTACCCATTGATCATAGCGCTTAACAAGGCGATCCTGAGGATAGTTTGTTCGATCTCACGGATAAATCCCTATCATCTCGAAACCTGCCTTCACATTTCCTACTGTCATCCATTTTGGCCAAAGTTTGCATAGCTTATTAACAAAAGTGGACTTCTTTATTACTTCCTTTGAAATCCCATTCATTGGTCCACCGATTCAACATCTTTTCTCATTCTCTTTTCAGTGGGCCAAAGCAAGCTGTATCTAATGGTTGCATGACGTCAGTGTTTTGTGGTGGAAACTTCAGTATAGTAATATCTTCCTCCATGGCTTTTAAAGTTACACGTACCGATACATGGGTTAGATCCCACCGAATATTAAGAGCTGAGGATGCTCCGTGACTATAGATGTGAACTTGTCAAACCAGTCACCAAATACTTCTGTGATCTTCCAACCACTATCGGAATACAATAATACGTACCCGGCAAAGCTCTATCACCATGCCAGGTATTTTGAAAGTTTTTCCCAGAATATAATGTTCCCAGTATATTATATTTACGTATTTTTGTAATATTCTTTTTATCATGTCAATTTATATTTGATAAATTTGTTGATATGAGGGTTAATCAGGGTATTTCTGCACATGAATTAAATCTTTAAAATTTCTGAAAATAGAACAGTCTAAAAACAGCCATCTAAAGCTAGATACACCCTTCAGAAGACCCTTTATATGGAACAGTCTTTCTAATGAAATAAAATCAATCACAAACTATAACGTATTTAAACATTCGATCAAGGAGACGTTTGTTACCTCTCTAGATATAGTTCGCAGACCAAATAAATATAGGTTATAAATCTGATTTTGATGAAGTACTTTCGGTTCTTTCATTCGGTTTACAATTTGGCTGCTCATAGATCAAATTTAGGCCATATAAAAGTAAATTATTTGGGAAGTACCGAGGCTGATGATTAATTATTCGAAAAGTACCGAGGCTGATGAAAAAGTATTCGCGATAAACCGAGGCTGATGATAAAGTATCAGGAAAATACCGAGGCTGATCATAAAGTATTCGGGAATTACCGAGGCTGATGATAAATTAATCGGGAAGTGCCAAGGCTGATGATAGATCAAACGTAAGAAAATCTATTATCTTATATTTGTTTGCACAAGACCATTGATTTGGTAGGGCGACTTACCTACTTATTTTACCCAACCGACTTTTCTGCACAAAAATGCTTCTCATAGGCATAGTGGGCGTAATTCGAATTTGACCTTTTATAATCAGAAGCTCTGTCGACTGAGCTTTCTGAAGTAGCTAAAAATTTTCATAGCTTTTGTTTAAACAGATTGAAAAGAAGCTATCAAACTTTCTTAAGCTTAGAAATCTATAGATGATAGGTGTATTCTATTCAGATATAATCAAATATATCCTAGAAAGTCTGAGCACTAAATAAGAAGACTTTTATATGTATGATTAATGGCAGATATAAGATGCTGTTAAATAAACTCAAATAGAACTTTTTAAAAAATAAAATTATTCCCCTATTCTATTACTTAACTATTCACTGTCTACGTTGTTGAAAACCGAATTAAATATAGCCAGACATTTCTGATATATGTAACGAAGCGATTAGTCTTATAAAAAAACTCGTTTTTTGTAATTATTCAAAATTTCATTCTACGTTATTTCTAGACTAATTTTTATTGCAGAATCCATTTCACATTCCTAAATTTCTTCCTAGAAAAGTCTTATTTGCAGCATTTTTAAAAACTTATAAAAAGTCCGAATACCTTGGCAACGCCATTTGCAACCAATTTTGTGGAATCCCCATCTTCTCTAATGTTCTTGATACATATTTCTTTTACAAGTTGAAAAAATCTGGTCCTGGTTATATACCCATGCAATCTTTAGTTATAGATCAAACGCACGAGGTACTTTATTGGTGTTTTAAAGTTGCTGTTAAAGCTTTTTTTTTCTGTCCAATATATTTTTCTGTTTTTTTTTTCCCATTTTTAAAGACTGATATAATGTATATTATAATGATTATTAATACAATAATAAATTAATTTTTTCTTTACGCAATTTATTTTTAAAAGGCTTTTTATATTTCGTGTGGTTGTTGACATATTATCGTAAAAGTTTATTTAAATTATGTAAATTTTTTAGATAAAAATTTTAGATGAAAGTTTAATTGAACAAACTTACAATAACATTCGTAGTCATGTTTTCGCGTAAATTTGAAGAGCGGCTTCAATTTAGTTTCAGGTCTACATTGTAGTACACTGTAGTACATGAATTGTTCATTACGAGAAAAAGAATCATATTTTGATTAGCACATTTTTTCACTCTTAAAAACAGATAGTTTGAATTTGATGTTATCGAATCGAATGTGATGCTTTGAATGTTATGCTGCCGAAAGTGATGTTACGAATTTGATGTTAACTTGTGTTCAGTTACGTCCATAAATTAAACTGTGTCAGTAAAACATAGAATGTAAAATCAAAGCTGTTACGAGAAAGGTCCAATTATTCATAGACCTGTCAATTTATTTAACTGCTCAGTATAAAAAAAAAAAAAGATGAATAAAAAGCTGAATATAAACCAAACCGACATTTTGTTTCATGGTGTTGGTATTAGTAGTTTCTATACAAAAAATGAAAAAAAAAATATAAATAAATAAATAATGTGAATGGAATTATGCTTACTTGTTTTGAAGATCTGCTGGGTAGACCAATTACTTGAGACTTCATCAGAAATAAAGGCACGTAACCTTTCACTGTATGTCGTACCAGAGGATAGATCTGAAAAGTAGTATCTAGGTGCAGAGCCCGGTATCCTCATCTCGATTGGCTTTTGTTCAAATATGGCTAACTCAATAACGTAGTATACAATGGCGTGTTTGGTAGATGGTGCTGTCCAGTATAATGTAGCAACGGATGCACCCACTTGACCAACATAAGGATTCAAAGGTACACCGGGTGGCTCTAGAATATAAGATATACATAAATACAATATTGTATGAGAATATTCGAATTGAAATCATATTTTCGAAATTATAATTTCTCGTTAAAATTTTTAACTTTTTTCCCTAAAAACTTTACTTTAACTCTTCAATTCACGCGTCCGGATATCTTGAAAGTTTACGAGCCCAAAATATAGTCTCTCGCTACTCTATTTCAGTCTTATTTATTAGCCCTCGGTTCTATTATACTTCGTTTACGAGTACAAATAAAGCCTCCCTCCATTTTAGAGTCTGCTAAGCCAAAACTTCTAAAACTGGTAAGTAGAAAATGAAGGTTTGAAATTATTACCTATAGATTTTGTGCTAAATATTTTTATTTGTGTCCAATCGCTCTTCAATGATGAAACAGTAACGGATCTGACGCGGACGTTGTAAAAAGTTGCAGGTATCAATTCTGATAATGTTATGGTCACTGTAGTTGGTGGCGTTGTTTTTGTAACTTTATTGTCTTGTGACGTTGATTCAACAACCTCGACTTCATAATAACTGATATCTTTCCCATTCTGCGGATCCGACCATTGAATTGTTACAGACTTTTCTCCGATGTTTGAAATCAAAACATCAACAGGTGTTTTAGGTCGAGCTATAGCAGATAATGTAATTTATAGTAAGAGAAAAAAATAAATGGTTAGATAAAAGATATTTCTATTTAACCAAGATAAAAATTAACCTTTATTGGCTTTTTTATGTACTTTTCCAAATTTCCATTCAACTGGAAAAGAAAAAATTTCGCTCTACAAATGATATAGACTAACCTATATTTATCATTTTTCAGAATATTTAAATGGTGTCGTTTTTGACTTTATTAAACATATAGTACCAATTAACATATAGGTAAAGATGATAAACATTCAGGTAAAGATGCTAAACATTCAAGTAAAGATGATAAACTTATAGGTACAGATGATAAACATGTAGGTAAAGTTGACAAATACGTAGGTAAAGATGATAAACATGTATGTAAAGATGATGAGCATGTAAATAAAGATGATAACTGAAGTTAGAAAACTGAAGTTCAGCATCTGACTCTCCATTAAACATATAATAGAGGTCATTTAAATAAAGAGACTGTCACGAAACCATTGACAATCTCATAAATTTTGTTTTTAAAAGAAAAATTTTGAATTACACTCAGTTCCTAACAAACCTAACAAATAAAAGAAGATTTAAGGAAGTCACAGTGTCGCCTTGCTCTTGCAAAATAAAATGATGGAAAGTATTCGAAATATTTCAACATGGCAAACCAAAATATTTACCAGTGTTGCTTCTAAATCCATGTCGTGCGTATGAGCTCCTAACACCAGCTTTCATAGCATAAACAATCACTTTATAAGGAGTAGATGCGGTGGTGATAATGGAGGCTTGTGTAGAATATTTACTAACTGTCACTGTAGTAGTTTTGCCATCAACGGCATTGACTTCATACCTAACCTTGTATGAGTCAACATCATCTTGAGATGGCTGCCAGCTAATTTTCGCAGTGGTGTCCAAAATATCGTCTATACTTACAGCAGTTGGAGGTTTTGGTCCAGCTAAAAATATCATGAAAAGAAAACATTTTTTCGAGAAAAAAAAATTTTGAAAAGTAAGCAATTTTCGCACCAAAAGATCATGGTGAAATTAGTAACAAAAAATCTATCAGTTACAAGTATAATAAAAACAACTGACTTAATATCATATCCCGTAATAGCGTGACCGTATAAATCAGCTTTTTTTTGTGCCAGTATTCAATATCTACAAATGTGAAATATTTTGCTTAAAGACTCTTATTTTTGCTTCTTCTACTTCAATGATCCGACAAAACAAAGAATAATTGTTATAAAATGAAAAACATTTTAATAAAGAGTGTGGTTTGAAGTAGATACGAGCAATTCAAGCAAAACCAGCCGTCAAGAATCACTGCTCGATAAAGCAGCCAAATAGCCCACTGTTGCTTGTTAGTAAGAGAAAAGCGGACTATCTACACTTGCCTGTTTTTAAAAGAACATAACTAGTCCACAGACTGAATTGGTTTAAAACGTTTCCAGCTGCTCGGATACGTGCTTGATAATTGGTCCCAGAAAGTATGTCTGATGAAATGTTGTAAGAATTTATATTTGGGGATATGTTTTTCACTATGTTGGGTTTGTTCGGGGGATAAAGCTGGTACTCGACCACATATCCTGCAATATCTTCTGTATACGAGTCCCATTCTATTACGAACCAATCAACGTCGAATGACTTTGTACGAATGTTTTTCGGTACGGATTGACCTATAAGTGTAAAAAATATAATACATTATTAAAATTATGTTTTTTTGCGGTAGCAGCTATTATAAAATGAGCAAGCATCAGGAAATAATAGCATTAACGCGTATCAAACCATTGACGTGTTGGTATGATTGTTTTAAACAAGAGAACCTCATGAAATTTTCTTTACTTTTTACCCATTTTAAAATAATGATCAAACTTTTGAGAGTAAAGCTAAAGTCGTTAACAGTGAAATTATAATACTTCAGAAATATAAAGGAATTCATATTGGATCATAAAAACAAAACCTTCCGATTCGAAGTAGATTTTATTTGCAATTGGGTCCAGATATCGTAAGTATTAGGTACGTAGTCTTTATTTAAAATTAAAGAACACTGTTCACAACACTAGTTATAGAAAAATGATGATTTAAAGACTATTAGAGAAGGTGTGACTAGACAGGAGAACTAAGTGATTTAATTGATTTTCGTATTTAAACTTAGCAAGTTTTGGGCTTGTTTTAACATTATTTGGTAATCATCGCCCACAGCTGGAATTTGATTATTAATTCGTGTAAGTAAGAAATTAAGGAATTTGTTTGTGAAAAGATCCTGCTGTAAATTATGTTGTTTTCATCTGGGTGAAAACATCCTTTTGTGAATTACTTTGTGACCATCTGGATGAAAATTTCGTCAAAAAATACGAAATAAGGAGACTTTATATCTTTGAACACCTCTAAATATTTGAATACCTATAAATATTTGAATGCTTCTATTATTAGAAGTTAAATTTCCTTAGATGTCAACTTTTGATTTAGTAATAGTAAAAACCTGGTCAAAGGGTTTCAATTATTCATTTAATGCACATTTACAAAGCAGATTATTTTCAGTTTTATTGTAAAATATTGAAATTATGTGACAAAAAAGTTAGAAAAAGATGAGATAAAGGTATTTCTAAGCTGTGTTGCCTTAATACGGACTTCCACGTATCCTATTAATGGCTATAAAACGTCGTCCCAAAGTTTTACCCATGACTTCAGAATGAAGTAGAAAAAAAAAGAAAGTTAAAAATATTTACACATTGGAGTTCAACTGTAAACGTATTATGATTTAATCTACAACCATAGACTACGATAAATTCCACATTTCTTAGATATCAAAGAGAAGTTAACATAATTTCTATAAATTCTTAACAACTAAGTTCCATGTATATGATAAAACTTACCACAAATGGAAGTAAACAAAAAACATGTAAAAAACACGAACAGCTTCATCTTCAGTTTGAATTCTTTAATGTCTAAAAAAGAAATAAGCACTTTTAAACATTAAAAAATAATTGACTATCCCTACCATACTAGAAGTATAGATAAATTTTACTAATCCTTCCCGGTACTACAGTTTTTTGGCTCAAAATTCTCAGTTTCAGGGTAAAATTTCAATCACTTGGGCTAAAATTGTATCAAGATCGCCTCCCATTGAGGCAGAATCCAGAACATAAATTGATATCAATATTAAGAATAGTAGCGAAATTTTAATTGTAAATAATTAACGCTTCCGTCGTTATTTTGATTAAAGTTAAATCGTGGTTCGTTAACAAAGTGAAGTTTTATCAACCTTATGGTATTAGTTCCAAGTGGAAGTTGTGCCTTGTTAAGAAAATCAAATTTTTTCAAATCTTGTTCTTTAACAAAGCCACAGTTTGTTAACGCAATGAGACTTGTTAACAAAGTGATGACTTATAGACCTGATGTGAGGGTGTGATAGTGTTATATGTGGTAGTTTGTAGAATGGTCAGAATTTTGAAAAAGAGCTTTTTAAATCTTTAAAGCTAGGGTGTGTGGATGTGTGAATAGGTGGTGGTACGCAAAGAAGATTTTGTTTTCAATAGTGCTTAAGTTTTGGGCTACCATGGTACTGTTGCAGAAAGCCTTGCACTTTTATTAATTATAACATTTTATACGGATATATGAAAGTTTTATACTGAAATAACAATGTTTTGGTTGCTTAGTATTTAGTATTTAGTCACACAGCTTAACCTGAATTCTATTTTATCGGTTAAAATTCTCGATAAATTCATTTTAGGACATATTTCGTGTTTGCTTTTAATGGAAACTTGTTAAGAATTTTCCGTTCTTATCTTTAGTTATTATAACCACGTACTTTATTTTTAGTGATTATGACCATGGACTTCCTTGATTTTGATGGCTAGCGATTTTTTGATCTTACGTTACGAGCGAAAAGGATTCATTTCATTTCCATGAAGCTAGCAATGTTACAGTATTTAAGTAAAATATTTTTAAATTAAGAGGTTGAATTACCACGTATAGACTCATTTTTTAGCACGAAAACAAACTCGTAAAGCATTAGGTAATATCTAATAGGAACCTGAAGCTTTGGAGCCTTAGCTTGAAAATCAAGCGTTATTTCTCCTGAAGCATTGTCTCTCCTGAGTTGTGGCCGTTCCTGCGAATTTACAAACCTCAACCTAATAGTACATAATGGTACACAATGGCACACAATGGTACACAATGGTACACAATGGTACACAATGGTACACAATGGTAATATTATGAAACACCCAAATAGCATGCCCAAATATTCCATGCAATTTTTAAGGTGACTAGTAATGCAGCATATTTCTATCGATGCATTTCTTTGCTTAGTTTTTTCCATCAAATTTATTATTTCAAAAGTACATATCTCAATATTTTAATGTCATGTATTATTTCTCACTCCGTAACATCATAAGATCATTCGATTGTCTCATAGAAGGAATCGAAACCCACACATCTGGCTTTTTTTATGCTTACTAAAATATAGCGTGCATATATGGGGTGAATATATGGGGTGCACATATAGGGTGCTTATATTTCATTTCAGGTTTGCGAAATAGGCCCGAAACAGGCACGAATTTTTAGGAAGTCAGCAAAAAAATGTGCCCTTGCCAAATTCGTGTCTTTGCCAAATTAAAATGATCTCCCGCTGCAAAATTTGCTCAGATGGCTTTTTTGCTTTCGCAAAAAAATGTTTAATAGGAGTACTGTGTGTATTTAATAAGCGCACTGGGTGTATTTAATAGGCATTTTGGGTGTATTTATTAGGCGTTCTGGGTGCATTTAATAGGTAGTGGGCGTATTTTTAAAATATTTTTACGCAAGCTTATTTATTTCAAAACTTTTACGTGTTTATGTTGTTGTTCATTATTTTTATACATTCTGTCTTTTTTACGCTGGCCCTAATTCCATCAGCGAAAAAATTTATAATGCCCACGAACCAATATTAATAAATAAACATATATAGGTATAGATAAATTACAACCAAATAGGTAATATTTTTCAAAAATTCCTCTATTATCAATGAATAATACTGCTTTAAATTAAAAATGTATGATCCTTAAAAACCCGAACTTTCCTACACCAAAATGTAAAAATTAACCCTGTTAAGGTCTAAAATGCATCGAAGAATATGTTTTCATGATAGATGTAATATTTATAATATCGAAGCTACATAAACTACTTCACAAAAGCTCCTTGTAAGATCATTACTGAAAATATATAAAAAAATGTATTAGAAAATATTCTTACCTTCAAGTAAACATATACGTATATATCACTCGTGTACCGTTAAAGTAAGAGTTGAATAAGATAAATTGGTATTTCTGATTATGTAACGAAGCATATATCTCTTTAGCCGTCAATTAGCAATTATGAAACGAAGATTATTTTATATTGGCTGGCAGTGGAAATCTTTTGTTTTTGAAAAGCGTTGTTATTACCTTTTGCGTAGGACAATAACTAATGGTTTGCAGATAACCGGAGATTAGAAAATCTTAGATACAATCATAATTGCTAATAGAAACATCAAGTTTTAAGGAACAATATTTTCAAAAAACTTTACTTTAATAGCAGTGAGGATCAGAAAAGGCAATAAAATTAATAATAATAATAATAATAACAATGATATTAGTATTAATTATAATGATTATATATATTTTTATGTTTATATGATATATTATTTATATAATGATTATAAAAAATGCGTAGCATGAATTGAATTTTCTTACCTATGATATTCGGTGAAAATGTTGCATACAACATTTAATAGTAGCTACAATTGTCGTAAAATAAACATTTTTAGAAAATAATTCTTTTCAAATCAGAATTTGAATCTATTGGACTGAGGATTGTGCAAAAAAAAAGTGTTACATTTAGGAATGCAGATATAACTGAGACAAAAAGTCAAACTTTTTATACCACGTCATTTAAAATTAAAAAACAAGTCTTGTTATTTAAATAAGATCAATAAAAAAATAACTAAATAAATAGTTGTAATATCATGCAAGTACCAAAATATATGCTAGCTACATGAAATGATTTGTCTCGATAAATTCTAGAAAGAGTTTTGAACATATGTGAAATTGAGACATCAGAAGTAAGCTACCATGTTGCCCTGTATATTCAAAAGCACTTTGAGCAAAATTACGAAGAATTTTATTAAGACATGAAATTTTTGTTAAGAAAAATGAAAGAAGCACAAAAAAAAAAAAAAAAGAACAAAACATTTGTTTTAAAAACCAACACTAAAACTCATCAAAAATTAAATGCTGACGAATATAAATGGCTTAGCATGCTAATCTATAAATAATACCTTACGCCATCTCAATATGTATCAACACGTGTGTTTTGAAATTTCGTCATATTGTGCTTTTTACCAAGTCACATATATAACCTTTTCACAATTATGAAGGTGCATTGAGTTGACACCTGATGTGTATTAAGTATTTTATAACTTTTGAAATAAAAAATCAACTTGTTAAAAAAATTATTAACAGGCAGAGTAACGAGTTTTTCTGTAATTTCAACTTTGTGTTACCATGCAAACAAAAAGAAGACATTTATAAATGGATATAAAATGTTTTTAGGGGCAATGTGTAATTGTTCATAGATTTTTTTAAGTAGAGACAGCAATAAAATAACGTTTGGATCAAAGGGATCGATTTCTGTCCTCCTCCGCTGAACAACTCATTCAGATAAAGAAGGAATTATTTTCCTTAATAATTCCATTCCTCTATTCATGTGTTTCGTATTACATATTCAACCATAAATTGCGTAATGTTATGGAAAAAAAAAGACCAATCTAATCAGTATTTCAAGCAGTTAATGAGCCATATGGATAAAGTGTTTTCAAAGTCATCAAAGTTAGTACGGTACATTTCATTATAAACAAATATATACCGTTGGCCGTTCATTTCTCATGAAATCCGATTATATATGGCATAAAACCTTTACCGGTGTGTTATAGTCAAGCTTTAAATTCATTTTTATTACACGTAAAATAAATTATGGGAGGAACCAAAATGTCATAAAAACAAGCTATCATAGAATATATTTGAATGAGATGTTTTATTTACATTAACTAATATTAGGTGAGGCATATGAAAAGGACGCAAAAATTAAACCGAAATATCATTACCTCGATGGTCGCTAGAAATAATTATTCTATTGACACTTGGCAGATAAATTTCTATCGGTGAATCTCTTCTGCTTTAGAAAGGGTGATTAAGTTATAAACTATGTATACGCGCAAAATTCCTGTGTACATTTGGAATTTTATGATCTACACGGGAGAAAATATTAACATTTTTGAACATTATTACACAGAGAAAGTGTTTTAGATTATTGTATGTTGGTTTTTTTTATGATTGGTGACATGTTATCCTGCTTATTTATTATATTAATTGTTTAAAACCCACTTTAAGGACCATATCTAGAACCTCTTCATATATTAAGCGAAAACACACTTTTTCAAAAAATAACCCGCATATCTGTGCAGCTATTAAAAAAAAAAAAACGCGCCGCTTAAAGGGTTAAGAGTAAGATTGGGATCATTAAGATGCCTAGATATGTATATA
>JAUZNK010070201.1:0-14093 GCA_035046665.1 Euphysa ruthae
TTACTTTGTCCCTGTGGTTGAGCTTTTTTCTTCTGATCTTCAACGACTTCATCGATATCCGACGCTCCACTATCGCTGCTCTAGAAAGAGAAGAAAATAACTCGTGGAACTATTAAACGGATATTCATCAGGTTCAGTGAAAATTCTTTCTTCTAAATAAATTCTAACAAAATCACAAAGATGGCATTAACGTTAAAATATTTGTTATCGAAAACGCACGGACGGCATTTGCCATTAAAAACGCTAACATTACCTTAACATTTACGTTTTGAAATTTGTCATCAAAAATACAGATTCATGTAATATATCTTATGATGGATTAGGAGGAAGTTACATTCAGGTAATAGAATCAATGTAGCTTGTTTGATATATTTTCTTTTTAAGAGCAAACTTATAAGTACATCATGTCTATAATTTTAGTAATGTTAACTACTAAATCTTCAATATCTTATTGGGAATAAATAAATTTATCTTTTTGTTTCCATAAGTATCAAATCATTGCTGAAGTCATCATTTTATGAACAAACTGTGCAAAAAAAAAAAAACGAAAAATAAAACGAAAAATTGGGAATACAATGACTAGATAAAGTTTCACAAAAAGCATAATCCTGCATTTGAAATATCTTATGTACTCCCATACCCTTCATGAAATTAATAATTAGGTCTCAGGCCTTTTTGTTATTTGAAATCTTTTTAAACACTTTTTCAAAAAGGTTAAGCACATATCTAACAGCATATAAAAAGAGTCAAAAACAAGATATTACCACATGAGATACTACGTCGCTGTCCCGTATTGCATAGATGTGCTCCATTTCCAACAAATTACTAAACTTATACGAATCTTAACTTATCTTGGTAGTTTAAACTTTAAACTCTTGTTAAGTACTTTTTATCATAAAATCAACAACTCTCCTACTAAAGGCTATTATTGCAACAAAAATATACTGTATTTACTAAAGAGTAGTAAAGAGGTGGAGAGTGTGTAGTGTTTTTGTAAAGGATTTGTTTAAAAAGCTATTCAAGAAGATTCATGATAACAACGCGTTTCCTATTTTATGGTCAAGTCTTTTACATCCACTGATATCTCGACCTTTGATCTAGATAGGGATATGATAGTAATTTTTTAAATGAATGGTTTATGTCTGCATTCGAATTAAAAATCTTAAAAATTTCTCACAACTTCATCGCGTTACTGTAAATTACTGTAAATTCGATTGTAAATCAAATGACTTATCCTAATTCTGTAAGCTTTCCTTATATTGATATGATAATATCAGGTGCCGTTTACATGTTACATCGATTCAAAAAATTGGTTAATAGTATTGAAAATTGGAAATTAAAGCGGATGTTATAGTTACAAATTTTTTAAAATAAAATAGAATTTAAGGAATTTTTAACACGGTAACATTTATAGTGAGACTTCAGACTAATTACTGATTTTATAACTAGCACGTAAAAATTTAATTTCATTGCGGTGATATTTTGTTCACTGTTCTGCCTGATTTTTAAAAGGAATTTTGAAAATAAATGATTTATAATTTTTCTTCTAAACAAACTAGGAATTTTTTAGAAATAAGTTAGTACTGTTTTTAAAATAGACCACAATAATTTTGAAGTGTTTTTTTCTCCTTCATTTCCCAGGCGAACGTGAAGTTTTTTTCGAACATTTTTAATTGAAAGATACTTTCTGATTAGCATATCTTGTTTTAAATTTCCTCTCTGTAAATCCAATAAACTCTGACTGGTTCATCGAGAATAGAGGCAGTAGATTTATAAGTTAATATTTTGATTTTCGTCTTTAATTAAAGTTAATTTCAGTTTTTTTCTTTTTTAATTTTAGCGGTCAATTTTTTGTTACATCTTTTTGAATTTTACCTATGATATTGGCAAAATTGTAGCCCAATTTTCTAATCTAACGTATTTGAACGAGGAAAATATGATTATATTTTAAAAGTTCTTTCTAAAATTGGTTCTCATTTTATGAAAGGTTAAGCCGTATATTTTTTCGTTATATGAAGGCTTAAACCGTATGATTTTCATTTTATTAAAGGTTAAAGGTTAAACCGTGCAAATTTTCATTATATGCAGGTTTAAACCATGTAATTTTTCGTCTTATGAAGTTTTAAACGGTAAAGTTTTTAGTTATATGAAGGGCTAAACCTTTTGATTTTTTAGTTTTATGAAGGTTTAAACAGCGTAATTTTTCGTTTTCTGGTTTTTTCTTTGTTTTAACGTATGTAGGATTAAATTTAGGAAAATTTTATCTATGAAATATTTATTTGTAGGACAGGTCCAACTTATTGTTTAAAGATAGTAATATATGTTAAAAAATTTAAGGACCTTGGTTAGAATTGGCGTTAATAAAACATGAATTAACGTTGGTCTTTTTATAGTTGGCAAAAATTGTCTGTTAGATTGAATTACTTGAAAATTTTTAAAGCTACTTCAATTTATATTTGAATTCCAAATTTTTTTAAGTTTTAGTGATGATTTTTTATCTTGTCTGTTTGACGTTTTTAATTGTTCACTGTTCTGCCTGATTTTTAAAAGGAATTTTGAAAATAAATGATTTATAATTTTTCTTCTAAACAAACTAGGAATTTTTTAGAAATAAGTTAGTACTGTTTTTAAAATAGACCACAATAATTTTGAAGTGTTTTTTTCTCCTTCATTTCCCAGGCGAACGTGAAGTTTTTTTCGAACATTTTTAATTGAAAGATACTTTCTGATTAGCATATCTTGTTTTAAATTTCCTCTCTGTAAATCCAATAAACTCTGACTGGTTCATCGAGAATAGAGGCAGTAGATTTATAAGTTAATATTTTGATTTTCGTCTTTAATTAAAGTTAATTTCAGTTTTTTTCTTTTTTAATTTTAGCGGTCAATTTTTTGTTACATCTTTTTGAATTTTACCTATGATATTGGCAAAATTGTAGCCCAATTTTCTAATCTAACGTATTTGAACGAGGAAAATATGATTATATTTTAAAAGTTCTTTCTAAAATTGGTTCTCATTTTATGAAAGGTTAAGCCGTATATTTTTTCGTTATATGAAGGCTTAAACCGTATGATTTTCATTTTATTAAAGGTTAAAGGTTAAACCGTGCAAATTTTCATTATATGCAGGTTTAAACCATGTAATTTTTCGTCTTATGAAGTTTTAAACGGTAAAGTTTTTAGTTATATGAAGGGCTAAACCTTTTGATTTTTTAGTTTTATGAAGGTTTAAACAGCGTAATTTTTCGTTTTCTGGTTTTTTCTTTGTTTTAACGTATGTAGGATTAAATTTAGGAAAATTTTATCTATGAAATATTTATTTGTAGGACAGGTCCAACTTATTGTTTAAAGATAGTAATATATGTTAAAAAATTTAAGGACCTTGGTTAGAATTGGCGTTAATAAAACATGAATTAACGTTGGTCTTTTTATAGTTGGCAAAAATTGTCTGTTAGATTGAATTACTTGAAAATTTTTAAAGCTACTTCAATTTATATTTGAATTCCAAATTTTTTTAAGTTTTAGTGATGATTTTTTATCTTGTCTGTTTGACGTTTTTAATTGTCTTGTTTTACGTACTAAAAGCACATTAACCATTTCATGTATATGTTACGAGACATTAACCATTAAAGTTACGGGACAAAATTTCCTTTATATGTTACGGGAAATTAAGTAGATTGTGAATGAACAACCCCTAGTCATTATATATCATTTAAAATAGGTGTTTATTTGGATAATTTTGCATTACAAAAGTGGTTATTGTGTAGAATTACAGTATAATACATATATTTCTTAAAGTTTGTTTTATTCCCGACTTTAATTGAACTCTAAGGGATTTATTTATAGGAAATGTTTATAATTAGTCAGGCGGTTTTCTGATGAAATATAATGATATGAGACAACAAAAAACTGTTTATAAAGTCAATTTTCAAAGATTGTTTTTTGTTAATCTAAATATTTGTGGTTTATAAGAAAAAAATACCTGTGTATCACATTAGTATCGTGGATCATACATGACGTAGTTTTACATGTGATTGTGGGAAGCTTTTTCCGACAATCATATTTTGCGGAAAGCCTCTTATAACTAGAAGTTATAATTTGCAACTTCACGAAACTTATAACTTATATATATATGGATTTCGTGCTGAAAAAAACTTATTTTAACGAGTTGAACTGTTTATTCAGTGGTAAATTCCAAAATGTGCATTCATTTCTTTTTTTTTGTGTTGTTTTTTTTTTTTGGTTCATTGTGCTGCTTTTCCACTTTTGTTAAAAAAATAATAATTTACAAAATTCTACGAATAGTTAAAGTGAATTTAAACAGATAACTGGAGCGTGCCATTAAAAACTTTATTTGGAATTAATTACTTAAATCTTTTGATTTAAAATTTAAGCAATTCTTTGCAATATTTCCTTAATCTTTCAACATTTTTATGTGTACATGCTCAGATTAGCAGAAAAAACCCCTTAAAATCCTCGTTTGCAACTGTAATATATGTCTTTTGCAATTGAAAAGAGCATTCTATTTACTTTTCTATGAAGCTGTCAAAAAGTAGCTGCAACAGATTTATAACATATATATAACATATATCAACTATATGATATGGAGATTGAAGAACAGAATGTTAGGAAAATATGAAATATAAATTACCTTTCGCCTTGGCTGTGAACTTGGTTTCTAAATGGAAATTAAATTGAAATGTGTTTATATTGTCATATCAAACTGATTCTTTTAATTATATGCTATTTTTAATTGGTTATATTAACAATCGACACTAAGAAATTAAAAAGGAAAAATATAAATTATTAGAAATAAATTATTAAAATATTATAAAATAAATTATTAGGCATTGAAGAATTAATTCAAGATGAAAACTCTGTCAACTATTATTCTAACTTAGGTAATAGTCAAACTAAAAAATAAGACAAATATTAAACCCCAATTACGAGCTTTTCCCTTAACCTATGAAAGACTTTAAAGCGAACACGCTGATATTTCAATTCTGTTCTTCATAACTGGAAATGCCCTGAAAATTGTTTTCGAGGTCACTGCGGTTAAACGACGTTTCATTTTGTTTTTCAACCCTAGATATAAAGGCATGTTTATTAGAAATGGAAGGCTAGCTTATTGAGTATTTCTCTTTTTTTAACTTTTTTTTTTATTTGAATTTGAAGATTTATTAATTAATTCAATTTTGAGTAATTTTTATTTGAAGGGACATTAAATTTCATTTGGAAGGTAAACCAAATTTCATTTGGAAGGTAAATTAAATTTCATTTATACTCTCTAAGTCAAATATTTTCCAATTTTTTTATTAATTTTATGCGCAATTTTTTTGGATAATATATGGGGAGTCTCGCGGTAACACTGGAACATTTTAAACTTTTTTTAAGATTAATAAACTTTAGGCGCTAAGTAGATACTCGAACGGGTTTTAGATTCTCAACTGCACTCTCGTCATGGATATTTTATGTATTAAGCAACATTATAAAGAGAAAATTTTTAAAATATTACATTTTTTGGCGGAAGTCTTACAATATCTTCTAAGCTAAAATGTCAGTTTAGCGAAAACATTGTTAAAAAACATAAATAACCATCTTACTGCGTTTTCTCTACAATGTGTACTGTTTTTTGTATCCGTTGTTTTTTTAGGTTGTTTTGCTGGATACGATTCCTTTCTATAATTTTGCATAGCAATTGTTGTCGATGTTTCCTTAAGATTCTTACGCTCACTTAAAAAATTTAAAGAGCGTGAAATATTAAATTTTGTGTTCTCATTCATCTTCTTGTTGTTGATACCGAATAGCAAACGCGTCGCCGATTTCATAATGTTTGTAAGAAATTAAGATCAAAGAACTTTCTTTATAAAGTCTTGTAGTAAATTGATTATTTATGTAAAGGCGTATCAATTCTATGTATTATTAGAAATGATTTATATTATCTGCTGTTAATCAATTAAAAGGTTTTTAATTGATTAATAATACAATTAAAAACATTAATTCGGTGTGCAATATCATGTTAGCAACAAACATTAAAACTAGTCATTGTCACCTTTTCAATGTAAAGGCCGAAATATTAGAAATAAGAACTAAATTATTTAAGCAGTAGATTTTTAGAATATCTCTCTATAATCTAATTTTTGCTATATAAGTGTAGTATAAAGGTTTAAAAACGTTTTCGTCGTTCTATAAACGTTTTCGTCGTTCTATAAAATATTTAACTGACTACCAATTAATTAAAATTGCTTCACTACGTTACCCAATTAATCATTTAGACTGTCCTTGGTTGTTCAGGCTAATAATATCAACGGCAGGTATAAATGAAGCATCTAGATTTATTTAAGCTTTAGAAAAAGGCATGTCTTAAAGTTTTAAGCTTTAAATAGAAACATGAAAAAACACTAATGCTTGAAATGAATGTTTTAAATATAAGTTTTAAATCTATGAAATGAATATGTATCAAGTTTTATTGCTTCTGCGACGCTTTAAATGCCGAACTTTACCTAAAGTCTTTGATACTTATAATACTTTGAAAATCTTCTCGCCAAAATTTAAACTTAGGTTCTAATAAACATTCTAATAGTTTTAAATTTCAATTCATAAAATGAACTTTCAATAAGTTGCAGAGATCCTAAACTGTGGAACGGCTTTCCGGATAAAAGTTTGAGAGATCTTAGTAATAGTTTTCCTACATTTAAATATAATTTAAAACAGCACCTGTTGATTTTTGCATAACTGTAGTTTGACATTTTTGTATATATTTAAAAAAATTATTTCTTAATTTTAGGGTTAAATAAAGGGTGTCTATGAAACGATCGTTAGATTCTCCCTAACGTCTTGGAATTCCTTTCAAAATCATTAATAACGTATTGTTAATTTGTAAATAGTAACTATGTATGTACGTCTTACCATGACCAATAAAAAGTTAAAAGAAAAAAAGAATCTGCTTAAGTTGGAGAAAGTTAATTTTTAATACTTTTTGACACTTTATTGATTATATTTTTCAACTTCATTTTTTCCACTATATCGGGATTTTAAAGTGGGATATCTTGAGAACCAATTACACTAAAATTCTCAGTATTTATGTTCTCCACACAAAGTATTAGAGACGTTTCATCTAAATTAAATAACTTTATTTTACTCTTTCTTGCTTTAGTCAACTTTCATTGTATTTTCCACGAAAGAAAGCACGAAAAATGCCCTTATTTTGTTTGTTTTTTTTAATTATTCTGAAAGAAATGATTGATATTGTATCCATGTGATGAAAATTTGTGCAGGGTTTTTATTAAGTTAAATTAATACAAATTTGTGTTATTTTCTTTTAAAAAACTTCTTTTTTTGATTTTTCAAAGAAAACTTTTTTTTTTTTTTGACATTTTTTTACATAATTATATTAAATTAATAAAAAAAAAAGCGTTTGACATTTTTTTCCCTTTTATCCAACTAATTCCTCTAATCGATGCAAGCCGTCAAAATTATTATATGTTTTAAAATCTTTTAAACCGACACACCTAATAGCAGACATACTTAGTGGAGCGACGCACAATAACCGTAAAAGTTTTAAATCAAGTAATTGGTGAAAAAAAATCTTACCGAATAACTAGATCGCCTTCCCATTGGAACAAAACGTTTCTTTGTGTTCTAAAATTTCTATGTTATTTTCTTTCTCTGTGATATTTATTTTTATATGAACGTTGTTTTTCATCGAGGAAATATTTTTAAAAGTTTCAATATAAATATCACAAAACAGCATTCCAACATTCCATTATGTTTATCTACTTTTCCATAATTAAAGCAGGACATCAAATAAAAGTTAATTTGATGTATAATACAAATTTCCAAATATATTTGATAATCTCAAAAGAGCAGCACGTTAGTAAGAGAAACAAAGTTTTTCTCACATTCCAAGGATAAACGATTCTTTCTTTTTTGAATATAAGGCTAGATAATATATAAGGTGCAATCTGGTTAAATGCACTTCTTTTAATTCTGTGACAGTCAGGTTTTTTTATCAGATATATGAAATCTCTAATCTATCAATTTACATGCGTAAAATTAGATCAATAATCAGGATTATGTGATATGCAATGTATATATATTTGTTTTTCAAATTCTGAACACCATTTTCAGGGTGTTTACATGTCATACTATCACTATCATTATCACCATCATCATCATGAAGATAATATGAAACGTGATCGAGTAAAGGTATTACCATATCTAAAATCTTTAATAAGGTAAATGCTAAATTGAAATACAATGGAAAAATTTTGCGAAGAAGACATGAGTGACTATTTTAGAAGCCATGTTTGCTGGAATAACTCTTACAAAATCTAAATCCGAGTAAATAAATAATAGCTAAAATAAGTTGAAGTCATACCACAACTCGAAAATCAATTCACATTCTCACGAACAAAGTTGATTTATTGATTAAATTTAACGTTGAACCGCAAATTAAGAAAGTTTTTAACTCTACCAACATGTTACCTGTTTTTCGAGCTAATAAGTTCCTATTACAATGTAACCATCATGTAATAATTTTAAATAAATTTGTGTTCTTGTTCCTGGGGTTTCCTATTAACGGATTTATAACTAGAAATATATTTTGATTTGTCAGCTCAGCTTTGTGACATTTAAATGATAATTTAAAAACATAACATGAAACAAGTATTTATTTATTTTAGAAAGGTTTCGGAATACGAACCTTGCTCCCATCTTTAGAGGTTCTTTTGGATGCAAGATTAGCTTACGAAGCGTGTGAAATAAGTAGAAGGTAGTACGGATATTATGTTGGCGTAGTTGACGTCGTTGACTAAGTGTTGGGATATAGGGGGTTAACGGAATCATAAGTATAATAACTGTTCATTAGTTTCCCTTCAATGTTTATTGACTCAATAATTTATTCTAGCAAACTCAAAACTAATTAAAGATTTTATGTACCACCCATAAATTCTCTTGGGACCCAATATAGCTACTTAATTTTCTTAGAGATTTCTTTTTTCAAAAATTAATTTAAGATATTAATACCATTTAAGCTGTAGAGCAATTAGAGGTTATTCAATAAACATTATTGCTCGTCTGTATTTATTATTACTTGCTCTCCATTCCACTGAAATAAAACGCCTATTATCAAAATGTTTGTGAACACATTCTTCACATGAGAGCAAATAAAATTTTTAAGAAATTATTTCGTGAGAGCGATGATAAAATGTTCCAAATTGATTTTTGATATTGTTAACATTTTTCGACTCAGTTAATTGTGACTTCTATAAAATTTATAGACAGCTTTTTTATTAATACGTTTCTATGAAATAAAATTTTTATTAAAGATTGATAAGTTAATCTACATCATTTTAAAAATTGTTTGTGAAGCATTTTCATTGATCGCCGCTATGCCAACTGCCATCAAAAGAACAAAATACAGCCTAGCGATTTTAAAGATTTACATACGTTTTTGATTGGTTGTTTTTAAACAATAGGCAAATAAAAACGATACTACCCAAAATTTTATTTACGTTATGAAGTAGCGAAATGCACGTCAACGATTGGATCGTGTAATTGACCATGGTTTCAGAACCTAATTAAGCATTTTCATTGTTCACCGCTATACCTACTGATTTTATTGGTTGCTTTTAAACAATGAGCAAATAGAATTATATTATAAAACGATTTTTTTTTTAACAAACTTTGTCAAGAAGATTTAGCTCAACTGATATAACGTACGCATAGCATGCGAGAAATAGGGAGGGTCGATAGCCCGGTGCTCCAAAATTTAAAAAAATTTTTTAAGATTTCGTTTTAAATGCAAGAATTAGCCAATACTTGGCGGGTACAAAGCTAGTATATAAACTTTTATGAAAGCATGGCAAGCTTGTAGGCAAGCCAAAATTAAAAATGATATATGGTAATTGTTAATAGAAGTAAATTGCAATAGAATTCAACAAACAACTAATTTTCGTGAACTACCAAGGCTGATAACAGAAATAAATTATCTGTCGACTGTATTAAAATTATTTTTTATTTAGTTTTCATCTATTGGAAGGATAGAATATACAAAATAAAATATTTTATTGTATATTGTGTACATATAGTGAAATAAAAAATATTGTTTTTAATTAAAAATAAATTTCAATTTAAAATCAATGACTTAAAGTAAATTCTTGGTGTATTCCTTGAATGCAGCAGAATTTATTCAGATATATATATATATATATATATATATATATATATATATATATAACTGTTAGTCAATTATTGACAAAGTTTTAATATTAATACCATAATCCCTGATAAAGCTTTATACAACCCTCAGTCTTTATTCCACAATTCCACACCTTAATATTTTACTAGTCCCGAACATTTTTAAATTACGTATTTTCAAATTTTTGATATCACTCATATATTCACATAACAATTTTGCGATTTCGCCATACCCTATATTTAAAACACCCACATCCCGAAAAATTAAATATCCTACCATACCCACCATACATTCATACATTCACATTTTCTTTCTACATATTGTATTCTCAAACCTTCCACGCATCTAAAGTTTACATTGCACTTCTACAGATTTCCTTAAATTTTTTTATACCGGTAAATTTTCAAAATCTAACAATAAATTTCCGATGTATTTTCTAGCTTTACGATCAATTATCCAGTAAATCATTTAGTTTTTAGTCCATAGCTGTTAATTGAATGTCATCATCACGTCTTCAAAATTTTGGTAATCATTAAGAGAATAAAAAGAAAAGTGGACATCAAATAACTGTAACATTTGTAGCATGGAAAAGTTTTTAATTATTATATTATTTTCAACCTTTAACTAAAACTACTTTGAAAAAAAGAATTAGTTTTTAGGCGTCTAATTAATAAAATAGATTAAACATTTTTCTACATTTTTGTATACAGCATTATTCTTTTTGTTTTTAGATAAAATTTAGTTGCCCTTTGAATGCAAACAGCATGAAACCTTCAGTTGCATACGCTGCAATATTGACTCATACTAACTTGAATCCTTCATTGAGTACTTTGCTAAGCTTCAAAAATCATACATGTTACATATATGCATATTGCGTACTTGTAAGGACAAACGGATATTATGATACTTGGGATGTGGAAGTTTTGGAAAATTCAATATTTTGCAGTATGTAGAAGTTTTAGTGACAATGGAATTTTAAGAATGCGGACATTTTTGGTGTGTTGGGTATGTAGATTTTGAGATGTGGAATATGCAGATTTTGGGATGTGGAATATGTGGATTTTGGGATATGGAATATGTAAATTTTTTGGATATGGATAATGTGGTTTTTTGGAATGTGGAAAATTTAGATTATTTATGTGGAATATATAAACTTTTGGGATGTGGAATATGTAGATTTTTTAGATGAGGAATATGTACATTTTGGGATGTTGAATATGTAGATTTTTGGGATGTGGAATATGTATATTTTGGGAATTTAAATAGGGCATGAAGAAGTTTTAAAATATTAAATTCTTTAACATAATTTTTAGATATCTTAATGAAATATTTCTGTTTTAAAAAGTCTGTATAAATCAGTTTAGTGGAAAATATGGGCTGAGAACTTTCTTAAATTTAGTGAAATCTGACACTCGAAGTTAAAATAAACATTTAATGAAATTTTGCGGTTATAAACAAACTGAAACGAGGAATCCTAAGAAATAATTTAAGTCTTTCACAGTGCGTCAGATTATAGTATGTTTATTTGATACTTGAAGGAAGCTTACACTCGAGTTTATATACAAAATATTTTGTAAACAAACATACACACAAAGTAAAACAAATAAATAACTTACATCGTAACACGCTGGCATGATTTCGAAGAAACCCAAAAGTTGCTCAAAGACTATATTCTAACGATCTACGACAGTATCAGTATACGTAAAATTTAAAAACAATTCTATGCTGCGATCTATTATTTTTAAAATATCGATGACGCACTCTTTTGTCTATGCAAATGCTATACTTTATCCATGAAATAATTCCTAATCCATATCCGAAAACAATGTTTGTATTTCTTTCTTATATTAGCTTTTCTATTCGAATAATATTTTGTTAAGATTAATGTTAAATATCATATAAACATGTAAAAGAACTATATGTAATGTAAAAGTGCTATATATATACACAGCGAGCGGTGTTTGTTTATTTGCAGGAGAAACAAAATACACTAACATGTCAATGGTCTTTGCATTGTAAATACATCTGTTGTTAAAAAAAAAATGTTTTTTTTTTCTTGTAATTAGTGAAATCTTTTTCAGTAAAAAACTTATTTAAGTAATTCTCAATCAGTCGTTTTTGCTTATTTTTCATCCTTTCATTGTTATTATGTAAGTAAATACTGGTTGAGATGGGTACCTATATATTCATTCATGACGATATTAGTTGGAATAAATAGAAAAAATTAAAAGCAACATTGTCATGAGTTATAATAAAAAAATTTTTTCTATTATTATAATGACTGAGTTGAAAAATATCAATATTTTTAAAATTAGTTGGAATGTTTATAAGATGTCATTTCTCTAATAGCTACTATGAATACCATAGCATCCGTTGACAATTTATTTCAAACACTTCTCAGCTCGCAGCAATAGCGTATTACTTTAATAGAATGTTCAAAAAGCACCTTTTTTACAGATGACTGTAACAGTTTGAAAAAATATTAAAAAATCAATTTGTTTTGATTAAAATATTCACGAGTTCTATAAAACATTTTTTTTTTTTTTTTTTTTTTTTTTTATTGTGAATGAAAGACAAATTATTTGATCAAATACTGAAAGTGCTTGACGATTTTACAAAAAAAAAAGGTTGGAATATTTTGATAAAATTTTTAAAACGCTCTGCGAAAATATCAGCATATATAAACCTAAAAACAAAAACAAAAAAAACAATTTGAAATTGTCTTTACTTAGAAATTTTCTTTTTTTGACTGTTGTGTGATTCAGAGCAAAAATGCTCTTTTTCCTCTTTTCTGTGGCCTTAGCCATCACACGAATCTTAGGAAGAGGTAAGCACTTGAACTTCGGGTCATCTTCAGAATATCTTTAGCTAAAGATTCTCAGTTGCAATTCAAAGATAATACTTCCAGGATTAGCTTAAACTTTTATCCTTAGTGGTTGTAATGCTCACTGTATCGTATCAGAAGAAATATTCGATACCTATAAATAACAATTTCAGTAATAGCTCACATGGCTACGAAAGCTGTTTCAGCTTTATAATTTCATAAAAAGAAAGTTTTATATCAGGGTTGATTATTATATTTACGACGTTCCAGAAGAATATTCCAGAAGATTCCTTTTTTCAGGTAAATTTTTATTTTAGCTATTTGCATTAAATGATTTATTACGAAGTTTGACTGTTGTGTGATTCAAAGCATTAATACGCAATGTCTTGAAGTTTTAGATTAATTTCTTTGATTTTTGTTTCATTCTAAACGTAGCAATAGGATTTTTGCAATCGTGTTAAAGACATTTCCATAACAATCTGTCACATTAATTAATTTAGCATGAAACAAGTATAAAAGTCTATATCTGTTATGCAGGCATGGCAATAAAATTTACTCATGACTGCTAGGATATGTGTTTACGCACTTGAGCAATGAAATTTGAAAAAATGCATAAAAATCTTTCAATTTTTCTTTTTATCGATATAATTTGTTTTGTACGAACGAAGGTGTAAACACGCTTGAAAATAAAACCTTTTAAGCATATTTCATGGCTAACCTTATTTTTGTGTAATTTATACAGATCTCTTTTACAGACATGATTGTCTGTTTTTCTTTTTTTAAACAAATTTATTTAAAACACTAAATTTAACAATTTTGGCAAATCTCAATGATTATATCAATAACCGATCTTTTTTTCGATGTTGGAAGACGAAAAACACTTTACACTTGGTTGCGATTTTCTTAACCCTTATAAATGAGCATGTTTTAAGTATGTTTTTGCGTTTTTCAATTAGAAATCTTCTTACAAATGAGTACAAAATCCAAAAGTTTGTCTTTGCAACAAGTTGTATTTTCAACTTTTTTGTGGCACAAGGTTTTAATATGGCTAACTATATTTGTTTAAATTTG
>JAUZNK010070212.1:0-14093 GCA_035046665.1 Euphysa ruthae
GTTACGCAATTTACTTTCGCATCCAAAAGACCCTCTCGAAATCGATCAAAAGAACAACATCATCTACCGTATTCCATTCCAAAATTGTCCTTCTGTATTCCTATAAAAACCTTAAATTTTTAATTGTAACTAGCCTGATGGTAGGAGCAGCATGACTCCTGATACGTCGTTCAATAAAATTTTATAACTCATGACATGCGTTTTATCTCTTTAATTATTAATGAGTTGACAAACACAAATATTTTTAAAATAGTGTGTTGTGTCGAAAAATGAAAACCACACAATAATGGAGAATTCATCACAAAAGAATCTGCTTATCTGTTCAAACAAGACTCTTTTGAACACTTTAGACACAGTTGGAATTATACTGATGGGGCGATAGTTTCCTTTATCTAAGGTGTCTGTTTTTTTTATGAGCAGGGATTGTTTGCCCATTTTAACTTATCTGGGAAACTGCAATCGTTGATCGAAGTGTTAATACAATCAGTTAAAATGGCACAATTTGAATGCATTGGATTTAAGAAGACTAAGTGGAATATCATCACTACCTTTTTTTAGTTGCATTATGACCTTGTAAACTTCCATTCAGTCTGCATGGCTAAATTCAAATTTCTTTTTACGTTGAAGATTTTTATGGATTGCACTAATACTTGGATGTAAATCAATTTCTGATATCGAATGATGTAAAGGCTTTTTTACTACAGGTTCATACAGAGAAGTTAGCCACGGTCAAATATTTAGATTACTAGTAAAATTAACAAAATATATGCTAAAAATATCTGCGACACTTCTCTCATTAGAAATAAGATTACCTTTATCTAAAAGAAGAATTCTTTCTTTAGTGCTAAGAGGTTTATTTGATAAAAATGCTTTACATGGTTTCCAGAAAGACTTTTGACCCTCCTTTATGACAATGCAACTAAAGAATTTTTCCTTTTTTACAAATGAGGTTTACAACAAAATTCTGTTGTCTTTTAAAATGTCTGCCAATTTTCCAGATTTATTAGTAAGGTTTTTAAACAAGCTATTTTCATCATCTCTTTACAAATATTTTTATCAACAAATGGCATGTTGTTAACTCTATTTATAATCTTACTTTTCACGGGTGCATGAGTATTTGAAACATTCTTTAATATTAAATCGTAGGAAGAAAAACTTGATAAATGAGAAATTTGGCTACAAAAATAAAATCAGATAAAATTTTTTTTAATTAAGCTTGTTAAGTTCTCGATATTTAATAATTTGAGGCTATCACTTAGGCCAGTCTCTACAGAATGGATATTCTTAAATAGCTTTCTTGTATTTGTCAAAATAAGGTCAACGCAAGATCCCTTGCTGGTTTTATAACACATGTTGTCTTTTGTTAGATTGGAAAGACTTGAAAATTTCCCGTAAATTCTATAAGATCGGTTGTAAGTCACCATAAACAATAAAGTATTCATATTTATTTAAAAATCAATCATATTTGATAAACTTCTTAAAAACTTTATATAAAATGATTTGGTTGTAAACTGGTAACAGGAGCCACTTCCTTTTACCGAGAGTTATTTGTACTGGAATAATCTGAATATCCAGCGGTGATGGGTAGCTAGTGAGTCTTCTGGTTGGCAAGTCTTCCCTTATTGAAAGCAAACCACCACAATTACCATTCACATCATATCACATTATACCAACATTATATCTAATTTAGTTTCTGCTATTATTAACACGTGAAGATGTTTTGCTACTAATTCAGAGAGAAGCGAAAATATTTAACGCAACCAATTGATATTAACGTAAGACAATGTAAGAAAAGATAGGATTCTCAACAAATTTCTTTGAGGTATTATTAACTAAAGAAGAAAAATTACTACTTGGTTTTGGAACACCGGGAATATTACAAATGACATTAGACCTTAGTCACGCAGACGTGGCATCAAATTTTAAGTTATGAGAAAATAAGCTATTACCATTATCATTTAGATGAAGCCCATCGGTTCAAGGTTCAAGGCTGGGATTATCCAGAAAAAGAAATCCATTATCACTACTTCTTATTACTTATCATTACTTCTATTAACCATTACTTCTTGATGTCTAATGCGTCTCTCATACTATCAACAAAAACTTTTATTTTTTTATTTTGCTGTAATTTATTATCATAATTTTGAGTATTTTGAGTGGATTAGCGACTTCATAGTAAGTTTATAAACCTAGAACAGTAGTTGGCATATTTAAGCTCTCTTCATGGTTAAGAGTAGCATATCTATTATTTGTAATAGTTAGTTCTATATTTTTAGGGTTGGAGATATTTTTATTAAAACGGCATTTATCCTTATTATGACTATTATCGTTACTGTTGTTGTTAGTGTTATTATAGTATGACTTCTTTAGGGGAACTTCAACGAAAGGAATGTTTGTCCCATCGTTAATCAGTGCCTTATATCTATTTCTATTTTTATTGAGAGATCTTTTAAAACTTTAATTATAATAAATATATAAATATATATTTATTATAATTAGTATTTATTTTAAATTTTTATTTCGTTATTTATTATTAATTTCAATATAAAAATTTTGGTTAAAAAATAGTAAAGAATGAAATTTTTTTGTAGAGCATCAATGATCTGGATTATCGGGGAATATGCTGAACGTATTGATAATGCTGATGAATTGCTGACTACTTTTTTGGACGGATTCTCTGATGAAAACACTCAGGTGCAATTACAGTTATTGACTGCTATTGTAAAGTTATTCTTAAAGCGTCCCACTGATACACAAGAACTTGTTCAACAGGTGCTCAGTTTAGCAACTCAAGACAGTGACAATCCCGATCTACGAGATCGTGGATACATCTATTGGAGGTTACTCTCCACAGACCCTGCTGCTGCTAAGGTAATTAAGATTAAATCACTGACTTATGTTGCCATAGCAACTTGAATCAAAATTATGATTTAACTAAAACTTTGATTAAGTGTAATTTTTAGCGTGGTGCAGTTTATGGTTATGGCAGGCGGGCTGTTAGGTTTGTAAGTTGGTGAAAAATAAATAGTAGGAATAATGTTCCTCTTTAGAAGCTTAAAGATACTTTTTTTTACCTGATACTTAGCTAAATGTTTAACTCTATTGTTTATGCTTATTTTACTACTACAATTATCCACTTGTAATTTTATGCCGAATTCATTTGATACTAAGAATGGTTTGTAAACTAGAACCTAGTCCACTTTTTATCAAGTGTTTTATTGCTAGCTTTTACGGTGGTCCTGTGAATGACTCACTTTTGCTATTTCTTTCAGGATTTAAGGCAATTCAAAGTTGTTTATATCTTAATCCCCAAGGTGAAATCCCAATCCCATGGGATGATTTTTATAGTTGTATCTATTATATCTACTACTTAAGGATGTTGTACTTGCTGAAAAGCCTTTGATATCTGAAGAAACTGATCTTCTTGAACCAAGTTTACTTGATGAATTAATCTGTCACATCTCCACTCTTGCATCGGTGTACCATAAACCTCCGGGATCTTTTGTAGCTGGACGAGGAGCTGTTCGTCGTGCTACTCTACCACTTGCTGCCAACGAATCAGAAGAAGTCTCATCTTCAGATATTGAACAACCTCCTACACTTTCACAGGTGGCTAACCAAACACCAACGCCTACTCCTCCATCACAAAACAACAATTCTATATTAGATCTCTTAGGTATGGATGCACCTGTAGCACAACCAGCATCTGTTCAACCTCAACAACCTGCCCAGCAACAACCAAGTTAGTTCATTATCTTTAAACTTAAGACTTTTATAGTTTTTACCAATTTATAAAAATTTGGTTTGTTTCTCTTTTAGTTGTATATCAAAACCCTCTTAAACTCTATAGGAATTTTATTGATATTCATCTAGTTTCTTAACGTAGTTTTCTTATATCTTGTATAGTAATTTGTGTGTTTTTCTTATAGCTTTTCATTTTGTGATTTTTGTATAATAACACACTTTTACTTTTATATTTTTCTCTTCTAGCTTTTTCTCATAAAATTTAATTTTATGACAAATCTCTGTTCTGGTTGGGTATTGCAGCACATTTAGGTCATCTCTTTTTGATAAAATTTGATTAGCATGTTTACTCTTACCTTTATTTGCTTTATATTTTAGTTGTAGATCTTCTTGGAGGAGACCTAAGCATGCTCAGTGCACCTATTCCTACCACTTCAGTACAACAGCCTCTACAATCTACAGGTGGGCTCAACGATCTGTTTAGTCTTCAAGGTGCATTACCCACTGTTGGTGCTGGTTATACACCTCCAAAGCAGGTTTGTGATTTAAAAATGCAACAGATTGCTAAAGATAATGAAATGATGCTGAGATGGAAAATATAAATATTTTTTCATTAGACTGTTTCATTTATTAGAAGTATATTGTTCATTGGGTACATTTCATTCATTGAATATATTTCATTTATTGGCGTGTTTTATACATTACACATGTTTCATTCACTTAGATACTTTTTTTTTTCTTTAGACACTTTTTGTTGTTTGGATGTTTTTCATTTATTAGACACGTTTTATTATTTAGAAGCAATTCATTCATTGGACGGGTTTCATTTATTGAGTGCGTTTTATTCATTAGACAGGTTTTATTCTCTGGATGCATTTCGTTGATTGGACACATTTCATTCGTTCCTGTATAAGAAGAAGAAGCGTCTAAGAAGAAGAATTTATTCTTAGAAAACATTTCGTTGACTGGAAACTTTACAATGAATGGATGAATGAATAGATGCGTTTTGTTGATTAGGCGGGTTTCATTTATTAGACATATTTTATTCATTGGACGCGTTTTACTCTTTGTGTAAATTTCAATTATTAGACGTGTTTTATATAAATTCCATTGATTGGACACCTTCCATTGATTGTGGCTTTCGTTAATTGGATGTTTTATATATTTGGCCTGTTTCATTTAATGGACACATTTAATTCACTGGAGCATTTCTTTTATTAGACTCATCTTATTCTTTGACGCATTTCATTCATTCATTCATTACACTCGTTTTATTAATCATACAAGTTTCATTCATTGAGGATTTTTCATTTATTGCACGTGCTTCATTGGATACATTTCAATCACTACACACACTTCATTCATTACTCTTTTCATTCCTTACACACTTTGTTATTTATTAGACATTACACATGCTTCTCTATTCATTACACGCGCTTTGTTGCTCATTACACATGCCTTATTATTGATTACATAACGTTTCATTACACGTGCTTCGTTTATTACACACGCTTTGTTAATTACACACGCTTTTTTCATTACACACGCTTCGTTCATTACACACTCTTCGTTCATTACACACGCTTCGTTCATTACACACGCTTCGTTCATTACACACGCTTCGTTCATTACACACGCTTCGTTCATTACACACCCTTTGTTCATCACACACGCTTCATTCATTACACACGCTTCATTCATTACACACGCTTCATTCATTACACACGCTTCATTTATTACACGCCCTTCGTTCGTGTGTTCATACATATTTTCTTCATTATGTTTCATCTATGATTATATATCTCAGTTTTATTTGTTTTCAACTTTGGTTATATACTTTTTTCTGATTTTATTTATTTGGAAAAATATAAGATTGCTTTACACTTTGTTTAAATAAAAAATATTCCTTTGTATATTTATAATGCTTTGAACCGGCAGAGTTTTTACTTTAAAAATTTGGTTGAATTATATTATATCTTAATATTATTATATTATTATAATATTTTATCTTAATAATAATTCAATATGATTAATAACGTTATCCACATATAATGTTTACGTGCGGTAATCTCAAACATCAGAATATAATCACAAATTGTCAAAATCCATATTCATCTTCAAAATCTTCCGCTTCATGCGTTAAGCTTGAGCAAATGTCAACCTAATCATTACACCTTTTTTAACAGGTAGTGAAATAGAAAAAAACTTGAATTTAAATTCTTTTTTTGAGGAAAATTCTCAAAACCTGTTCAATGCATGTATACCATGCTGGGCAATTGACTTTGTGCTTTTATCAGAGGTGGTGGTTGAAGCTGTGCGGATCATTCAATTTTAGGGGAGGAACTGAAAAAATGGGGAATTACTGTTGATTTTTGTTTCCAATTTTTGTTGGGACTTTGCGTTTGTGAGACATTTAAACTCTAGGTGAAAATATGTATATGCTTCAGGTATTTTATCTTTAATTATAAGCCCTGATACCTTAGTATGTAACGTATAATTATGCGTTTATTAGATGCTTTTTTGATAGCTGTGCTATTCAATCAAAATACTAATTGATATTTCTGAATGATAAAAAGTTTAAGTGCACTAATTAAGATTGCTAATTAAGAATATCTTACAGAATCATATTTTTTTCTCTACAGATTGCCGTATTGTTTATTTGTTGGTCTTCTCTTTCTTTAGGTTTGGCTTCCTGCAGCAAAGGGAAAGGGTTTAGAAATATCAGGTGCATACTATGTTTCCTAATATTGTTTATATACAGCTCTTAGATTCTTTTGACATATAACTAATGAAATCACTCTAATAATATTGCACAAATCTTTTAATTTTACACTGGTTCACTTAAAAATAATTTTGTATCTTCCTACCTTTCCTTTCACTAATGATAATTTCACATGTTTGTTAAGCTTTGGTCTAAAAAAATTTTTTTTGGAAAAAATTTTAAGTGATTATAGATGGAATTTTTTGACTTGTATACCTGCTAGAAACTTTTTTTTGGTCGATTCAAGAAATTAAGTTATTGTTTCGAAAAATTTATTTCTAATAATTTTTGCTCGCCAGATGTATTAAATGTTTTGTCTGGCCCTAACTTGAAAATATGATTTGAAATTGGAAATCTTACAAATTAAAATATTGAAAACAAACTAATTCCATCTTTTAGCAACCCTATAATCGGAATACTTACCTTTATAAGTAGCTAAATAAGGTAAAAAAAAAAAAAAAATAAAAAATAAAATAGAAATTGAGAAAACTTGTTTCTAAATATGTCAGTAAGGTCAGCTGAAAGTCTGTCCACTTGTGGAAGGTATATCAGTTTAATATTAGTAAGAATTTATTTCATAAACTTTAATTTTGGTATTAATTTTTGTAGGGGTGATAGTTTTGGCTGCAATAATTATAACCAAAGGGTTTGATTTTACTTTAGGATCATTTTCTCGAAACCAAGGGAAAATTTACATGGACTTAACCTTTACAAATCGAGCAATGCAACCAATGGGAGGTTTTGCAATTCAATTCAACAAAAATAGTTTTGGCTTAACACCTTCTGCTCTTCAAATCCAATCTCCGCTTCCACCAAACCAATCTACAGAGGTCTCGTTGTTGCTAGGTTTTGGTAAGATACTTATTAATTTCCTTGACAATAATTCAGAAAAAATTTCACCTCTGACTGCCATTGTATTCAAGCTTCTGTCATACATTTCTCCAGAATTGCAATATATACTTTCCTAAAACTTTTTAGGATGTTTTTAAGTTGTAGAAGCACAAGACGTTTTTTCCCTCTTATTCGTAGCCGCATTCGTACATTAATTTGTTCATTTTTATGAAGTTAAGTTAAGTGATAAAAGATCAAAAGATCACATTTGGTAATTCAGGCATTGTCTAAAATTTCTTTTTTGTTAGCACCACCCCTGGATACAGGTGTTTTACGAACATTAGTTTGATGGCCGCTCAAAAGAACTTACCGGCACTATGCAGCCTAAGAAATTAAAGTTAAATGTCTTCAATACTTCGTGGGTGAAAAGTCAAATTGTGACACTGAACTATGCTGAGCAAAACAAATCCAATCACATCGCAGACACTTTGTCACAACCAAATTCTCTTCAAACGAAATAGAATAAAATAATGTTTGCTGCAAAGTAGCCCGAAATAAAGTTACAAAAAAGAAATTTGGAAAATTATAGAGAGAAAGTCATTGCTCAGATAAACCAGATATTAAACAAAAAAGAAAATCAGAACAAAATCAATGTTTTTTTTTTTTTTTTTTTTTAATTTTGTGAAATTATCTTTCAATAGATCCAATCATGTGAAATCACAATTTCAAAGAAAGCTATAGTTTCCCTATTCATTAGTTTTCTGAAATTATTTAACAGCTAAAATGAATAATAGCTGTTACTTACATTCTATTTTATTTAAACAGGGACCGCTATCATGAAAATGGACCCCTTAAACAACTTACAAGTTGCCATTAAAAACAACATCGACGTTTTCTACTTTAGCTGTCTTGTCCCATCTCACATGCTACTCACTGAGGATGGGCAAATGGGTAAGAGTGTTTCCATTAACAATTATCAAATTTGTAGAAATTTTTGAGTTTATCGGTAGTCTTTTACCTCACAGTTAGTGTTCCATTTCGGAAAAAATTTAATTCCCAGTGGTAATTTCTCTTTAGATTTCATTGATTATAAAATAATTATAGGAATTATGTTTTTTGTCTTTTTGTGCTCAATACCATTTTCAAACTTATAGATTATTGCACTGACGTCTTATTTTGTTGAAACGAATATCATACTTTCATTGCACTGAATTTAGATCGCAAGATATTCTTACAAACTTGGAAGGATATTGCACAGGACAAAGAAGTTCAAATTAACGTGACTACTAAGGGTTTGGGATCAGGTAGGAATTAAAGATGCATTTGTAAAAAATTATTTTTTTTGTGTGTGCTTATTTTCTCAGCATAACACATTAATTACACATCAGAGCCAAAAAATTATACTCTAATTATTGAGAATAAATAAATTTGTTTTTATTTTCTAATGCATTTTGTAAAATTTTTAAGGGAACCGCCGCTTAGAGGTCCAGCACCCCTAATATGTCATATTTGGTAAAAATGGTATATTTTTTGGGTTTTATTTAGAAAATATGTTTAGGTTTTGCCAAAATGCAGTATAATGTTAAAAAGTAAATTTTTGAAAATTATCAAATCTCCTAGGAAACATGTAACGTTTGTTATAACAATCTCCCAGGAAACATGTAACGTTTGTTAGAAGAATCAAACTTAGTTTTGAGATTCTGCTAAGATGTAATTTGCTATTGGAAAATGTTTTCTTATTTTTTAGGCGCATTGGCTCTTTTGAACCTTGTTTTTTCTCAAAAATTATGATCTTACCCTACCAAAATTGTGTTGTTAGGAAGGCAGTTATGTTTACAAGTGGTTTTCTTGAAAATTTTACCACGTCTGAGAGAGAATTATTTTTAATTTTTAAGTATTTAATTTTAAGCTTTTTTTGGACTGATGATTTTAAGTGGAATTTTCTCGGTGGAAATACTTCAGTGATTTTATTATTTATCCACTGTAGAGACAGCACATAGTTTAGAACCGAGTTTTTGTTGCTTTTTCCTTAAAATATATTTCTTTCTAGATCACTACCAAAACTTTCTCCAGAGTAATAACATTTTTACTGTCGCCAAGAGTCCAGTCGACGGCCAGGTATGTTTAAACTATATGTTTCAATGAGATATTGTCTATGTATATGGTTGATGCCACTCCCAGTTGTTGATCAACAAATAAATAAGAAATCAATCAATTTTCTTGCACTCCCAATCCGGTGTTTCTTAAATTTCTATACCACCGTAAATCAATGTTGGGTTACTCTGTCAATGGCTGTATAGATTTTTAACATATACGTAATTATCTGGCAGACGGAATTCGTGCTCCTGACGAGATATATTTGATTGTGTTTATAAAAATTTATTTATTATTTGTGAGTACCATTGCGAAAGCAAAAAAGTGAGCGTAGCGAGCTTTGCAGCTGGAGCTCATTTGGCAGTAACACGAAATATTCTCTATAGTAAGGATGTTTCTTTTTTGCTGACTCCGCAGAAAATTTGTGCCTTTTTTTTCATATTTTTATCTCGCCTTCCCATTTCTTTATTAACAATATTTGAACAGTAGAGAATAATTCAATGTATACGCTATGTGTATACGATATATTTCTTCTATCAACAATTATAATGTATTATTTCATCTTAACATTATTTTGTCAAACGTTGTATTGAAATAGTTGCCTGGTAAGAATTATGCAAAGATACCGTAAGACTTTTGTGAGTCATTTCTGGATTCAAACAAGTGTTGAAGTGTTCTTCGTGACAAAAACTTTGAGTACATGTTAAAATATATAACACATGTTAAAATAATTTTCTCTTTGATAAGAACTGGAAGTTCATAGTTAGATGTTTGGGAAAAACAGATTTTGGTTGCGTTTGTCATTTTGATTAAGGTATTCATACCCCTTCCAGTAATTTAAATATTTTAATCTAAGAGATCATGATTGTGCTTATGGTGTTTTGTTAAACTCAAAGTTTGGAGTCCTATGGAATATTTTGTTAGAGAACGTCGCTGAAGTTCAAATTGAATGAAATATTTATTAAAGGCAATCCCGTTTCAGTATTACTTAAAAAACCTGTTTCTATTATCCTGTCATTTCTTTATCGCCAGTCAAACAAAGAAATTATTACCTCGCTTTTGTATTTTGAATTGTGTTTAAAATATCCTGAAAAATTTGAACAGTTATGACTGGCTTAATGTTTTCCTTTTCTTTTAGGAAATGTTATACCAATCTTTAAAGTTTTGCAACAACATTTACGTGCTGTGCGAATTGAAGTTTATACCTGGAGAAACAGTTGTTCAGGTAAGAATTTTTCAAAGCACTTTGACGGAAATATTTTATGGAATTAGATTATTGTAAAATAAAACTGTAACGTTTATATAAAACTACTTTTAATCTCGACTATTTAATTTTGTTTTTTCAAACAAATATACAAAAAATATATGTGAAAACAATAAAAAAAATATATGTGAAAACAATAAAAAAAATATATGTGAAAACCATAAAAATAAACATTTACACAAAAAGGTTGGTTTCAGCCTAATATCAGGTTTTAATCTTTTAAGCTTTCTTTCATTGTTAAGAGAAAATAAAAAGTGTGATATTCGTTGATACCAATATCTTATTATTATTATTATTTTTTTTTTTTGCGGCTGTTTTTACTCCTTGTGTTTTTACAGTAGCAGGTCAGATTTAACCTGTTACTGTACTAGTACTAGCGCTTTCTAAGTTCAAATCTCACTTCTATGTTTACATCGTTTGAAAACCATTTGAACGCTGTTAGAAAAATGCATAGTTTATCAAAGTTAGATTGGTGAAAATTCTTGTTCTGTTTTAAATTTTCAGATAAACCTCTTTTTTTGTTTGACTAATTGAAATAAAATCGCAGAAATAGATTTGGTTAACTTGCTTTCCCAAAATTTGAAAAATGAAAATATAACTGTAACGTCACATAAATTCTCATTTTTGATAAAGCATGGTGTTGGAAAAGTTTTGATCAAAAATGTGATCATACAATTAAAAGCGGAAGTTATGAAGCATTATTTCATGCTGCAAATTGGTGGCTTCTTTCGTTGTTTTTTTTTTTTTTTTTTTTTTTCTAAGGTCATGTGGTAATTTGCTTTCAACTTCATTCTTATTGCCGAATTATAACCTAATTTTAACACGTCGTGAACTCACCACTCATATTGCTGTCAATCAAAAATCTTCGTTGGAAAATGCGGTTTGAAAAATATTTTTTTTTTCAAAAATATATTCATTGTTTGCTTAAAAAAAATTTTTTTTTATTGAAAAAAAGTTATTTTGATACCTGCAAAAAATTTTCGTTACTTTGCAACGAGCCTTCCACAACGCTTTTTAGGGAAATTTAGGCAAAATTTCACGTTTTTGTCAATTTCTAAAAATTGTATTCATAGTTTCTCGATTAAATATCATTTAAATCCTATATAATATATACTGGTATTCAACTAATTGTTTTATTTTAGCTATCGATGAAAACACACGCCATGGACATCATACCTATCGTGCAAAGCACTTATCAACAACTTTTACAAGTTTAATTTCCTTGTTTATAATTTCTATATAACCCCCTCTTTTCGAATAATCTCCATTTAATTAGAATTCAGACAAATTGTAAAACCCTTGATAATTATTATAATATAATCTGGTGATAAATGACTGGTTTTATAATATCCTGAATATTCGTACCCTGAATATTAAAGAGCTGCTGCTGCTGCTCTTCATCGTCAGATTGTTGTTAAAAATAGCCAACGTTCTGAGAATGAAAGTAGATCCGCTTTTGAGAAAAAATTGTAAGTATAAGAGGCCTATAATGGCGTGTGGAAATGAAAATCCTGTTCACTGGATGGAAATTGCAAAAAAACATTAACAACACTTTTACACCAACCGTTACACGGATGGTTAGATATTAGCCAATAAATTATAGAAATTAGGAAAAAGAAAATTTTAAAATACTGGTTCTGGTGGAAACACACGAAATAATTCTTGGCGTTAGCCATTTGCAAAACCTTAAATAGAATGTTTTTTTACTCACGAGCACAGGTTAGTTGAAAATGGAAGCATTGAGTATTATTTGCATCTAGCGATCTTTAAAAAGCTTTTGAGAGACAAGACTCTGTTGCTCTTCACTGATATCGTAATAGAACTAGCGAATGTCTAACCCTGATCCTTTGTATTTATTTGTATCACCTAATTAAAGAACTTTATAATCCTCTTGTAATATCGATGGGATAATACTACGTTTATATTTTAACACTCATGGATTCAGAAAACTGTCATCATACAAGTCCCTTTCGGTCAGATATCTAATACACTGATGATATATAGGGTGTGGGGAGTGGGGGGTATAGTAGTATCAATAATTCTGTTGCCATATAATTTTCCTGTCTGGGTTTAATGGTGTTGAAGCAGTAATTGGTTGCACCTTTCGTTTAAACACGTTATTTACAGTTAAATTTTTTTCAACTTTTACATCAGATTCAAAAGAATTTTCGTTCAATGACATCACAATCTACTCTCTTTAGAATGTTAAACTTTTTCACATGTAGCTCTTTATTTTTTACCGCCATGCGTTTTTCTTCTGCGAAATTTTACCATTTTCTACAACGCAGCACTACACTTGTCTCCATCTACCAAACTTTTTTCAAGGCTTTAAACAAGAAGCCATTTCAAAAAAAATAAAGATTTTCGTATTTCAGGATATTTTCGTGGAAATAAGGGGATATAAATGTGGTAGTAAACCGTTGTTGAGGCCGTTGCTAATGCATATAATGTACAATCCTATAAATAAGGTCAGTTTCACCAATAAACGAAGGGAAAATGTCTTAAGGTGGTCTTACAGTATTAAAATAGTGAAAATTTTAAAATACATGTTTTCTGAACTAAAATTTATCGAGGATTTGGAATATGTAACTCTTTTTTTTGGCAGATTTAAATATATGACTATTTTTTTGCAGGTTGGTAATGTCCAAAAATTAAAAAAATTGAAAAAATAATTTTTTATATGGTTTACTCAACCATCATCACCTTTTGATGACTGTAAATGCCGTTTAAACTTTATATGCCGTAAAAACCACTGTGTATACCGGCCTTTAAGGCAAAGAAAAGCAAATCCAGTGAACTGTGGTGTACAAAATGATAGCTTTTTTATTAGAACACTTAGAAATGTGTGTGTGTGTTGTAAACATTTAAACCAGCTATAGAATCTATATTTTTTTCTTGTTTTATGTATAATTATAAATAATGAAAGCTCGTGCAAAGAGAAGAAGGTTGAATGGACCTATGAACACGTTCAAAAAGAGAAAATACAGAGGAAATCCTGCTGGAAACGATGCAAATATCGCTAACAATGATAACGACACAGCAGCATCTGATGCTGCCATGGCCGACAATACACCTAATGTAGACCCTGGAATTAGTGAAGTAGAATGTTTCCCTTCCACATTTAGTCGTTTGATTTAGTAGTTGATTTAACAGATGAGGACATTGAAATACCTGAAAATGCATTGCATTATATTTTGATAAACAGCGATATTTTCAGTGAAATTACAAGCGTAATCGGTGTATGTCCCAAGTGTCGAAACAATGATTTATGTTTTGAAAATATCTTTACAATAAAAAAAGGACTTTCTAATTTCCTCTCTGCTTCATGCAGTAATACAATGTGTGATTGGAGCTACACCACGTACTCAAGCAAACATGTAGTCGAGAAACCATCTTCTT
>JAUZNK010070223.1:0-14092 GCA_035046665.1 Euphysa ruthae
ATATATAAATATAGGACCTTATTGGCTTTGTGAGGGATTCAAAAAAACACTTCTAACATGCATAGTAGTGCATATATCATCAATTTAAACTATCGAATCCCTTCGTCATCACAAATCAAATAATATTTTTAAAAGAATAGATTAAACTAATCATGCAAAAATTCATAGAATTTACAGATATTAATCCAAGCAAAATTTCATTTTCCTAAGGTAAACTTTAAATATATAATTTATCTTTTGAATATAAAAAAAAATTTACGTTGTATCTAGGTAACAATGGTAATCAACAGTTTTGTTGTTGCAGTTCTCTAACAAAACAAGAGTAAACACGTATTTCAATGGATTTATCTGTAAAGTTCCCACTTTTGGTGGCTCAGGGTCAGGAATATTTGACAACTCTTCAACTTTCAACAAAGATCGTTGACAATAATCAATCACTTTGAAATGTTCTTCATTTTTCATTTTTGTAACAATTACAAGATCAGTAAATAAGAACAAGTATATGGATTTACACTTCCCTTTAAATATTTGTCGTATTTGATTCTTGTATTTTGAAAAACGACCTTCATCGCGAAGACATGATACCAGCCCCTTTTTTACTAACCAACGTGATGAAGATACCAATGGAATAGGCTAAAAAAAACAATATATGGTATTAACTAAAGTACACCTAAAAGTTAGAAAAATGGTAACAATGCAAATCATTGATATAAAAATAATTTAACGTCAAATATAAACAAAGTGACTAAATTGGTGGCGATGGGGAAAGCATATTTAAATACGATTTCATACAGAATATAGAGTAAATTTTTAATCATGATAATTAGGTGAATTTTTATTTAAAAAGTGTATTTTCTTCTCAATCTTAATTCTCTGCGCCTAGCACAATTTCCTCAGTTAATTTTGATCACAGATTAGGGTAATAAACATTGGGGACTAAAGGATAGCAAAAGTTAAAATTGGAAGGTGTATTACTTTTCCAATCTTTAAAATTAAAAAAAAAATTGAACCTCTATTTCTATTAAAAAAGTGCTCTCTTTAAAATCTAGTGTCCTATTATATTTTATGTTTTGTAAATTTGAGTTTCACTGAGAAAGAAGCATTAAGTATTTTTACAATTAAATTAAAGAATTAATTAAAATAAAAACAACTATAGAAGAGACAAGTTGTGAAATTAGGTTCACCTCTTCAAGAATTTGGGCTTACTTTGCCTTGCAGGAATTAATTTCTACTTAGCTCTATTATCTCTGAAATTATTAATACGACTTCATGGTTTTTATGCATAGTTTCACATTAGATAACAAATTTATTTTTTGTTATGTTAATAGAAATTACTTTGATAAGATACAGCAAACCAAATATTAGTTATCAAAAAAAGGGTTAATTATTAACTATAGTAAAACATGTTTGTTCCATGCTGGAAATTTCGAGTAAATAGAGACAAAAATGGATGTAAAAGAAATACAAACCAAAAGAATGAAAGGTGGATTTGGTAAAATTAGTTTCCTTTGGTGCTAACTCTTTTTTTACCACGTAACATGACAAATAACATTTTAATTTCCGGTGTGGACAATTCACTTGGCTGGGGGATGGTCGTAAACCCTGGATGGTAAGACATTAAATGAATAGACCTGTCCGCTACAAATATTAAAACCTAAACGCTGATTTTCTTTGAAGCGTTTGTTACAAATGTAGATGAAGGTGATGAAGAAACTATGCATTAGATTTTATGTCCAATAGGCATCCAAACACCATCATAAAACCACTTTATGTGTGACTACCCTACATATTTGAAGTAATTGTGAACATCCTTTGTATCTGCAAAAGCATTAACTGCTGCCAAAAATACCAGACTACCTAATATTTTATTGGTATTATTAAAGAAAATAATAAAAGTATATTTCATTGCTATGGGCCACTATCTTTTTTTTTGGGGTTCGAGTAATTATTTAAAACACCTGTTTAATTTCTAATTGATGCACATAACAATTTGCTTTAGGTTAATATATGAATATACAGAAAAATTACATCAACCACTACGCCATCTATACTTTAGCGAATGTCTATATCAGGAGAAGTTGGAAACATGTAAAATATACAGAAAAATTACATGAACCACAACGTCATCTATACGTTAGCGAATGTCTATATCAGGAGAAGTTGGAAACATGTAAAATTTAATTAAAAGTGGAATACAATCTTTTATTAAATAACAAACATTGATTTTGTTGGCTTGGAAAAGTTTTTCATCCAAGCAAAGCACATACTTCATTTTTATAAAGAAAATCTATAGCAATTTAATAACATTTTCAGAAAAGATTTAAGAAAACATCTTTTGAATAGCTATAGTTTCTAGTTGTAATGTAAATTTTTGAGAAACACTTTTAATCAGCATAAGAATCAGGAAAAGAATTTTAATGAACACGTGTTCGAAAAATAGTGAATGAACACATGATCTTTTCAAGTATAATTTGAGATTCAAAAGAATCGAGGCTAGACCGAGATACTCTGCCATACATAACTGCTGTGAAACACATATTATTTTCACAATGGAGCAAAAAAGTCTTAATTCAAGCAAATAATTTTCAAATATCGAGATCAAGTGTACGAAAAATCACCATCTTCATAATAATCTTATTTTCGTCTCTTCTCGGTAAAGTTTAAACTTAATTTATACATTTTTGCATTATATTGTTGAATCACTTGCTGTGTGAAAAAAATTGGGGTTATTTATTTTTGATTAATTTCAAAAATAAACGAAACTTTTTCAAGATTGATTCTCTTTCTTTTAGATAGATTTTACAATTCGAAAATCCAAAAATTGTTTTCATTAACAGTGTTAGTAAAAGTTGAACTAAATGAAAGTAATCACTTTTATTGGATTACTATATAGCACCTGAATTTTCATTAAAATTTAATGAAATTCTAAACACTAACAAACTAGTGTTTGTGTGATTGTTCTAAAAATATATATAACAATCAACAATAAATGTGATATATCATGTAAGGTGAAAATTGTAAATGATTCCTTTTTTCAACATAGTTTAGAATTTAGCAGAGATTTTTTGGTCAAAACAATAATTTATTTAATTATTTTTCTCTAGCCCATGCTAGCATGGAAAATGGATGTAAGACTGTATAAAAAAAAGTAGACACTTGTTGTATTTTTCATTAGTTCTATAAATAGTTCTGTAAATCCAAATTATGTACTTTATTTTTTTATTTTTAGAAGTACTTGCATATTCATAGCCTTCCTATAGTTATTGTAAGCAAAGAAAAAAAAATTTTTTATATTAAAACTGATAAACAAATATGATGTCAAAAATAAGGCTTTTTTTACTTAAAAAGTTTTTACTCCTTTTCTGTTCTTGTATCTCTTCTAGTTTGAGACAACGGAATAAAAAGCTCATAACTCAAAACAAATAAAAAATAATTACAATACCCAAGAATTTGACTTAACTTCTGCATGTATATATCCATGCAAATTAAACCAAAGCCAGTCATTAAAACTTATCCTCCTTCAGATATTTCTTAATTATTTTTATAGCATTTTAAAATAACCATAACTTTGGGGTTGGGAGAATTTTTTACAAAAAAAAAAGATCTGCTCTTAATTAAAATTCTCATTTAAATTTGGGAGATGAAATTCTATTGATAAACAGCAGAAAGATTTCCATCTCACAAAAATTTGAAGAGGCTCCAATTATGTAGAAACTTAGCACAGAGAATATTAACATGGTCATATTTGACCAATAAAAACTGTAACAGAGCAAAAAGTTTCATTACAAATCTAATCCCACAAAATCAGAGGTACATATTTCTCTTTTAACCTTACATCTTCAATAAGCAAAATGAGAGAATTGAAATCAACAAATAAACAGAAAAGAAATATGAGGTTTTTGAAATATTTATTCTAATAACAGATTTTTTTGACATACATGCTATGAAGAAACAATGTACCTAACACTATATCTACATAAGGAGGTCTTATTTCATCATCAATACAAATAAATTCTAAAACAAAATATAAAATAAAAAATAACAAATTAAATAACAAAAACCACACATTAATAACAGGTATAGCACAAGAAAAGCGTAGACTTTTTCTGCAAAGTGTTTTTTATTGATGCACCTAACTACCTCTTTGGAGCTTTAATTATCAAAAAATACTAATATAGCCTGAGTTCCTAGGGGCCTGGATGGTGCAAGCATTCAAATCTTAACAAGTTCTGAATTTCAAATCTTTTATAGAAAAATTTACTCAATCGAAATCCTTTATAATTAATTGAAGATAAAACAAGCCAACCTGATATGTTTATTTATTTTAACATTTCGTTGTCTAAGGGAAGCATGAGATATATATTAAGCCAATGCACAGTCAAATTTTAAACCAATAGAAATATGAGAAACACGGTTTTCGTTTATATAAAAAAAAGGCTTTAGACACTGTTTCTTTTCACTATTTTTTGACATTTGCAACAAAATACAGAGCCAAACACTTTAATACCAATACACGTATTACATTAAAACGTTAACTTGATTTCAAGAAAACATCATTTTTCCTGGAAGCATGAACATATCAGAGCCTGATACAGAAAGCTAGAGTTTTTAACAGATGGAAATATGAGTCAGAAGATTTAGAATTGGATATCAAGCAGAACAAGCATAAAAAAAGGAGGCTGTATTAAAGACCCAAATTATGGTTCTTTCCAAGGAAAATTCAAAATAAATCGTGGAAATAGCCAAATATAATTATGTAGCATAAGCAAAGCCAGAAGCAACTAGGAAGTAAATTAAGACATGTACAAGTGGTAAGCATATCAACAATAAAACAAGACAAACAGCTGTTATCAAAGATAAAACATTGGATTGCTGGAAACATCTAGTATTTCACCATTCACTGAAACTTACTATATGCGCCTTTATAAATAATATTTCTAAAACTCACCTTGGTTTTAAAAGTTAGGGTTTTTTGAATGTAATACATCTCTTCTGTTCGCTCCATTTTCCTAGCACCTTCATTACAATCATAAACAACTAAATTTATAGCTTTAAGAGCTTTATCTGTAGCATAAAACTCTTCACTCTGAGGTTCGCACCGACTCAATATAGCCTAAAAAAAAAAGCTAACAAGCTCTAATAGACTGCCAGAAATAAAAAACACAAACTAATAAAAAACAATGGCTCTAAACCCTTATATCTTAAAATCCTAGAAGTAATATTAAAAATAATTCTGAACATTACTAAAATTGTAGCAGAATGAAAGTTCAACTTTTGAAGAAAAATTTTAAAATGTAAAATTCTGGGTTACACAAAAATCGTTTAAGAAAAATTAAACAAAAAATTGAAACTGCAAAGAAAAATTTGTTTATGCTCCTAAAATGACTTTCTTTCTGAATCCAAATGCGGGTAACAAAAATTTCCGGCAAATGTCAATAAAGAGTAAAAAATTTTCTCTACGGTCCTTTAACTTCATGCAAAATTTCAAAAATAATGAACAAATATCAATAAATTGTTGTTAACATTATTGGAATGGCCAAAGTAAAATCAGTAACCTTAAATAATATCTTCAAATCTTTCATAAAATTTCAGCTAAGCCAAAAGAAAATTCTTTTCAACTAAATTTGAAAAATTTTGGTGCCCGTAACCAGAGAATGTGAACTTTCAGCAGGTGGCCATATAGGTCAAAAGCTATCATCTACAGCCCTTCAACCTCATACCAAATTAAAAAAAACCTAATTAACAAATTTGGTAAAGTTTCAAAAGTTTAATCTTTAATCTAAAATGAATATGTTTTGTGTCCTGGAAACAACGAAAATTACTGACACCTGTAATTTCTGTTTTTAAAGGCATAACCGAAATACTAATTTAATGCAAAAAAACGTCATGTGTGATCGTTAATCGATGTAGCACTTCAAATCCAAAAAAAGAAAAAACTGAAACACCTCTAATGGCCTGATTTTCAAATGCATCTTTTAACTTCTCTTAACATTTAACAACCGATCACGATTTTTAAAAAAAATTAAAAATCTTTTGTCGTTTTACAAGCTTTCACCAAAATATTTTTATCGGGCTCACACACTTAAATACAATCTCAATGATAATATAAGAAATATCTACTTTTAATGTTGAATTTAGGAGATAGCACAAAATGCAACTCTCAATAAGTTATGATTTTTTTTCCATTACTTGTTACATAAATCATATAAACTGTAGAGATCAGGTATTAATTCAGTCATCTAAAAGCCTGCAATACCTCCATAATCTTATCAAATAACATTAACAATTTATGTGCCACCCCCAGACTAAACTGCTCAAGATCAATTCTTTTTATACAGTAGCATGAAAGTATTAATGCAGCTAGTGAACAAAAAAGAAAAAATCACACAGTAATAACACTAAAATTAAAGTTGTAAAGTCAAGCCAAGAGTTAATTGAAGACTTTAGTAACCACTGATAGCAATATAGCTGGACGTAAAAAAATCAAAGTACTCACAGCAACAAGTAATGGCAATCTTGTAATTCTTTGCATTGGCATGGTTAGAAAAGAATGCATAGATAATCCTTGACATTCAGGCTTCAATTCAAGAGCAGTTAGCAATTCAGAAAAAGCAGGACACGTGTTCCTACAAAAACCAAAGTAACTTAATTTTTCTTTTTATGGTTAAAATATCTTATTATTATAGTTTTCAAAATTTGAAATAATATAACAATAAAATGTTTAAAACTAATAAAAATAAAAAAGTTTAATATGAATACAAATTTCTTTAATGAAATTTTTCAGCTAAATACTCAAAAAAAGAGAAAATCACTTCAAATCCCTAAATTTATTTATTCATTTCACTGCTGCAGGTACACTCTTTCAGAGCTAAGTATTGACCTTCATACAAAAATCAAAGCAGCTGTACTGGTCAAGCGAATATCGAGACAAGTGTCGAAGTTCTCTCTCTTAATATAATAATATTTTCTGAAGCAGACTTAAGGGTAGTTCCCAGCATAAGTTGCAATGACAGATAATGAATAATTCTTCGTTTTTGCAATCTACGAAAACAGATCGAGGGCATCAAAAGAATAGTGCTTTATAAAATTTTGATTTATTGGAATTAATTCTTAGATCTCTCAATGAAAATGCACTTAGCTAGCTAGATGCATCTTTTTCGCTGACTAATTAGAATATTTTTTCAAGCCATTATTTGGTGAGTGTTATTAATGGCTTTTATTTAAGCAAGAAGTTGCAATTCTTACTTTTTAAATGTTTTTGTTTTTCTAATTTTGATTTTTGACAGGTGAATGTATGAGTCCAAAAATACCCTCTATGGCTCTCTAACTTCATGATAAATAAAAATTTATGAGCACCATCCAAGAACATTTTCACTAAAAATATTACCTTATTTGGGCCCAATACAGAATAATTAGAGATTTTGAGAATATTTCTTTTATGGTCATTCAACATCATACAATATAAAAAAAAAAGGAAAAAAAAAATCCATATGCAATGTTTTTGAGAGAATTATTAAAACAGAGATCTTTAATGAAAAGAAAGGCTAGAACCTTGCCCTAGAACCAAATAATGTTACTTTTCGACAGGTGAAAGATCAAAAAACAATGTTGCGCAGTAAATAGTTTTTTTAAGCACTTTATATGAGCTTCCTTGTTGAATTTTTGAAACTTCTTATTCAATACTTTGTTGTGTACCCATATATTTTAATGAAATAGCAAAAAAACTACTGAATCTTTGTGGAAAACAATATTCCTCATTAGGCGACAAAACAAGACAAAACAAGTCAAAACAAGAATTTATTATCCAGTTACAATTTTTGCTAAAAGTCGTAACAAAGTAGTGTTTTAAACAACACAAAATATTGAAAGATAAAAAAAAAAAACATTTTTTTGTCAAAATTTCATTAAAAAAATGCCAACTAAATGGTAAGCGGTGATGCCAAATAATGTTAGGTTGAGAAACCAAACTATTATTCTATAACCAGAATAATTGTCACGCTTCTGTATTCATGAGTTCTCGAGGGAATTTTCACAAAGAAGTAAAACGACAAAAATTAATAAAACAGATTTGCTATTAATATTATCATTGCTAACACATTTTAATCATTGTAAAAATCAGTTCAATAGAGGTTAAATACAAAACACTGGTTTTATAAAACCAGTGTTTTACAAAACCAGTGCTCTAGCCATTGAGCTACTTTCGCAGACAAAAGAATTGATCTAACTTATGTATTTGGTAATTTCAGAGGTATTCATCTCCGATGTAGCCCATTAATTAGAGCACTGGTCTTAACGATTGGATGGATGCTTCATTACCCCAGTGGGAAAATTGAATTAGTTTGTATTTATGTATTCAATAATTTATTTCGCGAGAAATTATATTCATCATGATGGAATATAGGGTGTGTATAATCATTATACATTACTCATCTTATTACTATGGTGCTGTTATAGATGGATATTTATGCGCCCTTAGAAGTCGAGGTGGATACCTCTAAAATTATGAAATACATAATATAAATCAATTCTTTTGTATGTGATTGTAGTTCAACAAACAGAGAACTGGTTTACAAACCAGAGGTGGTGGGGATTTAATTACCCTATGATAAAGTTTCTTTTTCTTATTTTAAAGTTAATTAAGTGAAAAATTAGACCATTTAGGCTGTAGAGTTCATTTTTTTTCTAAAGGATTATGATTTTTTACATTCTCTGTTATTTCGAGCCTAAATTAATTTATTTAGCACAACTAAATTTCATGGCCTGAATGTATGAAAATTTCAATTTTTGACATTTCTCATTTCATTGTTAAAAAAAAGTATTAAAGCGAGACTTTCAGCCGAGAAAAAACATTATCAAGCAATGATTCGAGAATTCTATTTTAGTATTTTTACTCACACAGTGTAAATTTAGGTTTCAGTGAAAAATACCTCAACAAAATCCTACAATAAGTTGTATATTTATTTCAAAAAATATTTGGATGTGTACGTGTATGTGTGATATGTGTATGCAAAATTATTAAGCTTCAAGCATATTTTTTAAAGAAAAATATCTGGTCCTTGATTTAACTTATTTTAAAGCGTGAAATTGTTATGGAAATAAATGAATTCAGTTTCAATATTGCATGACATCAATTAAAAAGAAATATCATACATACATCAAGACTTGCAACGTTCGGTCTTGAAATACTTGATTTGAACAGTATTTTATGTAGCAGTTAAAATGATTTTCTGCCTAAATAATATCATAAATAATTATAATAAATCTATGTAAACAAGTATTTTTAGTCTTTAGAGACTGCCCAAAATAAATATTTGATAGTTGATACTGCAAGAGGGATAAACTAAAAATCAAAATATTATCAGGTAGGATATTATTAATTTTATCAATAGAGCTGGGAAAATAAAAAAAAGAACGCAACTAATATGTCTAACATTAAGATGAATTAAGCTACTTAGTCTAGAATAAAGTTCGCTACTTACACAGTCTAGAATAAAGCTCGCTACTTACGTAGTCTTCAATAAAGCTCGCTACTTACATAGTCTTGAATAATGCCACTAATAGACTTAAGTAATATGTTTTCTTGCTGTAGGTTCCTCAAATCCTTTAGAAACCTGAAAGAAAATTTCATTTTGATTTTGATTGTGCAAAATAGGTTATTTTAAGTTAGACTATTACATAAAAAACTTTTAAGGATTAATTAGATGTTGTTTTGCTTTAGCCTCTTTAATAGCAGTTTGACGTAACCCTGCTGGATCACATCCCAGATATATCTGGGATAATTCAAGTGCTAAAAAAGATGAATGTTGTATATACCCATGCTAACTTATACGAAAGCTAATTATGCAAAATTAAGTTAATTAAAGTTATGCAAAATTTAAGATTAATGATTGGAGTAAAACTTTAAATAATTTTTGTCTTTTGATGATTATTAAGCAAAAATTACCAATGCTTTTAAGTCTGCTTGCTGATTTTGATTCAAATATAAATTTCAGTTAATATTTATCTTAATGATATTAATAAGTGCTGCTTCTAACTCCCAAAATAAAATAACAAACAGCAAGCCTACAAAATCATCTTTCAGGCTATGGCCAAACTTTGGGGTCACTATTGACAGACTGAAAGCCTTCATTGTATTGCCTTTTCATTATTGCTGTTATATGGAGAACATATAACCAAGTCAAAAGAAATCCTATAAAAATGATCAGGTTGATAAGCAATACATGAGTGTTAAACTTGTTTCCTTTCCTCTGTGTAGGAAACTCCTTCTGAAATACATCACTAATAGAAAACACTTCATTGGCATTACAAAAAAATACACAAAAATTTTTGGTACAAAAAAATTCAACATTAAATCAATTTAAATTCAAGCTTTTACTTTTACATTTTAAGTAATGGTAAAAAAACAAAAAAAAAATTCATCTTGAAAGCATCAGATAGGTTAATATGACTAAAGAAATAGAAATTATCACAAAATCAAAATTATGTAACTAGAATAAATGCTTTAATAAGCTGAATCTGTTTGCAGCATCATCTATGTAAATGTTTTGATATTGGTATACATTATTGGAAGTTTGTTATATTTAAACTGTAAAATAATAATAGAAGAGTCTGAATGGATTTTACATCAGGTAGAATAAATTTATAATTGAAAGATGTAGTTTAAGGTCGAAAGCCACAAGGTATTGCTGCAGCCATGAAAACATGTTTTCTGCAATTTGCCCATTACCTTTCACTAACTGCCTTGACTGCTGAAACTCCATTAAATAAGAAATGGTACTGCAGGCGATCAACGATCTCAACTTCATTGGGATTGGATGATGGAAGATTAGGATTTGGGAGAAATTCTTTACTCATCATAAATTGGGTAACTAAGATGTCTAAACTCTTTAAATAGGAAGCTTCTGATGTTATTACTTCAAACATGGCCTGAAAAAATAAAAAAACAAAAAATTATATCTTTACAATATAGAATACTATACATACTTTTAAAAATATTGATGAGAAAGGTATATTAATTACAAAAACAGCCTTGAAAATAACTTTGCTTCCAAAATTTCGTTTTATGATGTAAAAAGCTGCTGATGAGATTCTTTGCCATTCATAACACACTTTTATTTTTTTGCTTAAAGAGAAACTCATAAGCTTTCTGCCTTTTCAAAAATGCCTTCAATTAATCATTTATTTTTTCAGACTTCTCTTACTTTTTCTTATTGAAAAGGAATTATCTTATGCAGAAAATTTTTGTCTTGATGATGCCCAAAACCTTTTGTCTTGATGAGCCCAAAACCTTTTTGATAAAACATGCTGCAACAATACTCTTAGATGGCTATTTCTAAGTAAAGCAATTTTACATTTAAACTATTATATTAAGTATAGATATAATGCATGGTTCAATTGTAAAATTTGTAAGCCCATGAAGTTGAGCCTTTGATATTTTTTTCAGATCTGAAATTATTCAGAAAAAACTTCCTGCCAAAGGGGTTTGACCTCCAAGCGCTAACCTCAAGTCTAGGCATATATTAGTACTTTCTTTCTAGTCACAGAGCATTAACAAGAACTTCTTTCTGAGCTCTTGGAAACTTACCAGTAAAACTTGAATGAGAATAACCTGTTAATGGATTTAAAAGGAAAAGTTGAGATGATAATAAGCATTTAATATAACAATGAATTTAATAATTTGGTGTATTTGAGCTTGAATTGCATTTTAATTTGATGTAAGCAGCCAATAAAAAGTTTGTTGAAGATCTGAAGCTCAAGATAGAAGATGGCTTTGCCTGCTAAACCAAATTATTTCCATCCTTAACTCTCAGAAATCTTTCCACTGATTTATTTAGGTACTACAGTATTTGTATTTTTTCTAGAAGGCTTAAGGCTCATATTTAATGTTGTACGGTGTAAACTGTTATTACGTCTTTCAAGCTTGATCAAAGCTAAAAAACATTTTCTCATAATCCTATAAAATACTTAACTGATAATTCATGGTGAGAAACCATTTCTATTTAATAGAAAAATGTGATAGTGGGAGTTTAATAACTTTCGATTTCCTATTGTATATATCAATTGCTGAGATTTAATCCTATTAAATAGCATACCATGTATGCCATCATTGAATAAATGCAACCTAGAATGATGTTTAAAGAAACTACCAATTTCCTGAATTACAAAAGAGATAAAATATCACCCCTTGTGTAAACAAGAATCATATATATTCAATGAAAAGCCTTAAAATTTATATTCAGATAAATACTTCAGAAAATTTTTAAAACTGAAACAGAAATGTTACGAAATTACTAAAAGAAATTATTGACTTCTTGAAAAAATTCAAAAGAAAGGCAAATGCTGATGCACAAATAAAAATAGATATTCAGGTATCATTTGGTGTTATTAATTTACACCCCTCAATACCCTATAAAGAAACAATACTTAATCAACCACATCCAAAAACACAATATACCATGGAAGTTGAAAACAATGACAAAACACTTAATTTTTAGATGTGTGAGTCATTAAAAACAAAATGGGAAAGATGAATTCAAAATACACAGTAAAGATGCGATTACAAACATTCAGATCAAAACTGCATGAAATCACAACCCACTAATTTTGAAGCAAATATCAAAGTGATTTGATCATAGAGTATTTAATATAATGCAGTCAAAAATATACAATCAAATCTCATAAACATCACAAAACTCACAAAAGCAGTTAAAACAAATAAAAAAATATACAGCAAAAAATAAACAACAATTAAAGCAACGCAAAATAACATTAGCAATCACCCAAATATTTCTTTACCCTAAGAATTTATTTCGTAAACTACGTAAAGTATTTAGAAAAGCAAGATATAAAACATTATTTAAATCAAATTCAAAATTAAAAACAATATTAACCAACCGCAAAAACCGCAAAAGTCAAAGCGACCAATTAACATCCATCCTAATTCTACCTAATTGAATGCAAACGTAAAAAAAAGTATGTGGGTGAAACAAAAATGCCAATAAAACATAAGTGCAGTACAAAAAAAAAAAAACACAGAAAAAAACATTGCTCTTTAGACATCAATTGGAGTAAAAATCAAAACATTTAATATAGAGACAAAAAATTCGATAGAAAAGTGCTTGAAATTCAATATCATCAGTGTGCCCCTCAACAAAACGCTATGAACCTCGAAGTGGCTAAATATGTGTCAACCAAGTTTTGGATACCAATGTTTGCATCAGAGTGGAAAAAAGAAACCATTCAATTGACCTGAAAAGGAACTCCCATTTACTAAAATATTCTCAAGCTTAAGACACTGATAACAATAAACCAAAGAAAATTAAATTTCTTAGAAAATCATTTATATATAGAGAGAACTAATTGATGTTTTGTAATTTTCTTTATTGTTATATGGAATCGTTTTTAAAATCAATGTGTATCTAAGTAGAGGATTAATATAACTCCTAGTTAATAAAAGTAGGAACTAATAGTAAATTTGTTACCAATGTTAAGTTAATGAATTGTTAATCCTTTTGTCTTATCTAGACTAGTTATGTTTATCTATATAGTATGATTATTCCATGCCTGATTTTTTCTGTGAAACTTTGATTGCCTGAATAAAGCAAATAAAAAAAAAAAAAAGAAAAGAACAATTATATGAGATAAATTTACCTCTTGCCGTTTTCTCTCTGTGGCATCGATTGTATCTAGAATTCCACTATCTCGAACTTTCTGCAACTCTGACCATAATAGGCGTACAGATGATTTTGGACCTTTCAATAAATCTTTTGTCAAATGTTTGTTGCTACTATTGGAATTCACGTCATCTCCTGAATCAGATTTTTTACTTTCTCTTCGACATTCGGCTAGCATTTCAGCACTGTAAACCTGATATAACGGCTCTAAATGAACCAATATACATATGCTGTAAAAGGTAAAAATAATATCAAGGAAATCGATGGCAAAAAAAAAAACACAAACTTTAAGAATTATTTTAAAAATATTTGTGTTTGTCAACTCAGGCATTTATAATTATTAAAGATATAAAACGCATGTCATGAGTTATAAAATTTTATTGAGCGACGTTTCAGGAGTCATGCTGCTCCTATCATCA
>JAUZNK010070245.1:0-14092 GCA_035046665.1 Euphysa ruthae
TATAACAAATTTACTTCTAATTTCGATCCAAATCCATTAGTAGTAATTGATATAAAAGGAACAATGATTACAGCCAAATACGGTAATGGTAAATCTATAACACGAAACGTGTCACATTTCAAAAGGATTCCAAAACCTATGGAATCAATGGAAAACGAAGATAACTTCGAAAATTACTCGTCAAAACAACTCAAATCAAGTCACCTAAATCAATCAGAAATCCCTAGGACAAAACGATCCCATTAGCGAATCAGACCACCCATAGAATTCTAGATAAAAAAAAAACATGAACATAAACTTATTAAAAAGTTATATCTAGAAGATTTATCATAGAAAGAAACTATTTCCAATTTTTTTTGTTAAAGACTATTTACTGCTCTTCTGCTATTTTAAATTTTTAGATTATTTTCGTGAAAAAGGGAGAAAATGTAGTATCGTAATTAAACAATGCGATGAAGGTCTATCATGCGTACCACGATGGAGTGTGTCTCTTCTACAAGTTCCGTAGCAGTTCAAAGCAGTTTTAGTTGATTTTGGAATCAGTAAAACGAGCATTGAAAAGAGACACTTGAGACAATTCTTTATATTAATAAATGATTAAATTCTTAAATTATTAGTCTTTTTATTAAAAATTTAAGAGATATTACAAGTCTCACAAAAAACTTAAAAACATGAACGTTTATTTATTTTTTTCTCCTACTAGTAATACTGAAGTCTATAATCGTATCGAAGATCTGAAAAGTGGAAAAGCTTCAGGACCAAATAGCGTTCTGACTGATGTTCTTAAGTACCTTAAAAATAAAATATCACCTGTTTGAGCAAATTTATTCAATTTGTCTTTTCAAAAGGCGTCTTTTTTTTACAAACTGAAAACATCTTCAGTTTTACATTTGCTTTAAAAGTGTTCCACACTAGTTTTTGATAGTTATATACCGACATCTTTACTCTTTAACATTAGTAAACTTTTTGAAAATTTATGGTATTCAAGTTATTCTAATTTTGGAAAATTTATAACTGTATTTCAGAACTTTAATTTGGATTACGAGCTAAACACTCGCGACCTAGTAAAAATTACTGAGAAAATTCGCGAAGCTCTGGATTCTGGCCATTTTGGATATGGTATATTTATAGATATACAAAGAACACGGTGGATAATGGAATACTCGTTGCAAAACTTGAGTATTATGGTGCCCGTGGTGTTCCTAATAACTGGTTTTCTTCTTACTTAGATACTCGTAAACAATTCGTAATAATTAATGATTTCAAATCAACTCTCAAATCTAGTAGTTATGGGTTCCACAGGGTTCTGTCCACGGTCTTCTTTTAATTTTAATTTATATTAACGACGTAATTCTAACAATTTTAATTTTAACGATTTTTCATATAAAAAGTTAATTTTAGCTTGGTAAGTGTTTATCTATTTTCTCTTGAAATATTGCAAAAAATAAAAAAGAAAAGAGTTTAAAAACCATAAACTGATGTTTATTAACATTAACAACGACATTAAACGCCTTCAAAATGTCATCATTTAAAGAACACATTAACGACTCAAGTTTTTTTATAAACAATTCGATTGCTCATCAATTTGCTGATGACAAAAGCCTATTATTCATTAACAAATCTTGAAATTATTATGTAAAAAAATTAGCAATGATCTTAAGGGTGTTAAGGTGTTAATTACTCAATGTAAGTGAAACTGATTACTTTATTTTTCATAATCCCAGAAAGTCATTTGATTATGAAGTTGAGACGAAGTTAAATGATTAAGTACGAAAACGTTTTTATTCGTCATCGTATATAAAATATCTTGGAATTTTACTTGATGATCATTTTATCATGGAAGCCTCATGGCAATGAACTTACTAAAAAACATAATCGATCTAGGTGTATGCTTTAAATATACGTCATTATGTATGTTAGTAATAATACAATTCACTATATATATTTATTAATGCTTTCTCATATTAGTTATTGTTGTCAGGTGTTGGGTCAAAGTGGAAGTTATCACTTGAATAAAATAATATCAGTCCAACACTCTGCCTTGAGAATTATTAGCTTCAAATCTTTCCGTTGTGATGTTTCTTCTTTATTTCATACTTTAAGAATTCCGTCGTTTTCTAATCTTGTGTGTATCTCTAACTTATTGTTTGATTTACCAGTTTCTATTTCTAATTTCTTCAGTAAAAGTCGTGATTTTCGCTCTTATTATACTCGTGATATTCAAAACGGGAAGCTAGTTTTCTGCCTGTAATTAAAAGTGTAAAATTTGGAAAAAAAACTCTATAAAATATCTATGTAACTCTGAATGGAATAAATCAATAGCTGAAATTAAAAACACTTTTGCTGCAGAACATGGAGACTCTCTCCGTCAAAACTATTTTCTTGACTTAAATAGGATATTATTTTATTTTAAACTTGTTTCTAAAGTAATTCTATAGTTTTATTGTTTTTTGATTCTTTTTAAATTTTATATTTAGTTGATATCCAAGGCTTAAGTTTCTTAAACTGTAACTTTATTTTTGTTACCATAAATATTGAATAAAGTTTGTCTAGTTATAATTGAAATTTATTATATAAAGTAATTTTTCTCGGAGTAACTCCCTTTGGCTAATGCTATACGAGTGACTCCCTTCTAATAACCATCATAGCGTATTTATTATTACTATTTTTTAATACGTTTCAAAATACAATTTGTTGTAGAGGAAAATATATAATATCTGTCTATATATCTATCTGTCTATTTATTTATTTATCTATCTATCTGTATATGTTTATCTATCTATCTAAGTGGCTAAATTAATTAAGCAAACGAAAATAAATTTTTTTAAATTAAAAATTTGTGGAATCTTTTAAAATTAAGAGTCAAAAAAATTTAACGAATTTAGCCCACAAAGCTTTGCACAAAAGGAAATCTTCAAATACTTTTATGGTGTGAATTTTCTTTAACGACGTAAACAAAATTTCAAACAATTTTTTTTAAATGTTAAACGCACATTGTTTATTCGCTAAACTGTATACGCTTGACTGCTTCTGTTTTTGGACCTTTTTAAATTTTTAAACACGACAGTTTCACTTTCCTTATTTGTTTTTATTGCAGAAGATAAATACGTTAATCTTTTTAGCAACTGTTTGATATTTAATGCTATACGCCTTTGGCTGTTCTAATTCGATATTTTTTAAGCAAATAGTAGTTGATCTTTATTATACTGGTAGATTTAAAAAAATGTTTACTTCCTGAGCTCGATTGAGAGGTATCAGAAGCTGCATAAAAAAGCGTCAGAGTTTGTAAATAAAAACTACAATGTTAAAAATAAAACGTTAAAAATTAATATGTTTGGTAGAATTAGTCTGGGACAGCCATATTATTCAACTAAAAAAAATTCTATAATTTTTATGTCAATGAGTGGTGCAGAAATTTTTTCAAACTTTATGCTTTTCTTTCATAGAACTAGTAAGATGATTTTTTTGAAATTTCAATGTCATGAGTTTAGCAGTAATAAATCATTTAAACTCATTGCAAGGATTTCTTTCTCAATATAAAGATAAATCAATTTTTTTTTAAAAACTTGAAAATTTTGCAGTAAGCTTTCTTCACATCAGATTTAAGTTTAGTGAGCGTTATGGACATTTTTATTGAGTTACTTAGTTTGCTCCAAGCCATTGTGGCAAGAAATTCAAGTGAATTTAAATTTAAAAAAAAAAAAAAAGGTGTGATGTAGAACTTTCTGTGGTTTCAGAATTAATGATAAGTAATGTCTTTCTAGATAAAACAATCTCATGAACGCTAGGTTTAGGGAGTTTAAAAGTTGAATAGTTATACCGAGAAGTTGAACTGTCAAGGTGTTTTGCATTATAAGACTGCTAAGATGTTTTAACCGACTTACTCAAGTCAAAAATGATCAAAAACTGAATTTTGTTAGTTTCATATTCGTTAAAATTTTACCAGATTCAAACTTGTTTTAACGGCGATTATACTCAACTCCATTATTTTGGAAGTAACGTTTTGGTTATGACAACGTACATTTTGTCAACTGTTGAGGAAATTTGATAGAAAACATTGAGTTTTATATCGCTTTCTAAAATGACTAAAATATTTTTTAATTGCAAAACTTGGTAAGTTTGTTATATACCAGACACTAAAAAAAGTTTGATAGTGCTGGTAGTGCTGGTAGACTGATCGGTCTGTAGTTCGATATATTTGTAGTACTTTTATGCCCAGACACTATATCATCCTATGCAAGCCCCTATGGGAATATAACATTTTTCAACAACAAAGAAATGACTGGTGATTCACTGTTTACTATCTGTATAACTGTGACAGGGATGTTACCTCTTGTCTTTGTATCACACTAATTTTAGCTATTTCAATGAAAGCCTCCTAAAAATTATTTCTCTAAAATAAAAATCTATATCGAAGTTAATTTTTTTTAAGTTTTGTGTCAAAAAAGATCCTGTCAAAGTTTCTTTTTTGGATTTTTTTTTTTTTTTTTTTTTGTATTTTTTGTAATAAACCTGTCCATTTTGGGCGTTAGATTTTTAATCATTTATGTCCATCCCAATTTTCCTTAAAATTCCTTTCAGCTTATTTTAATACATTAAAAGTCGATTGTTTGGTTTTCTTTTATCACTTTTCAACTCATCATAAATTTTCGTATGATGCATACATCATCTATTTTTACTAAACGACCTGTTCGTATTAGTTAGTTTTTGCTGATCATTTACTTCAAATTTTCACACTTTCACGAACTTTAATGACAGATATAAAACTTTCTCATTTGATCTTGGTAGTACGTCAGACATATTCAGTAAAACTGTTCAATGACTTCGTTTTATTGCATAAAAAATTGAAATATTATAGAAATGAGAATGCTTAATTTTAATTTGTCTACCTAAACGAGAAAGGAGATGTTTGAGATTTTGCTCTAATTTCACTATCCAGTGAGCGACTACTAGGAAGCATGTTGCCTATAATCAAGAAGGAAATGATTTTGACTAGAATTCGTGTGTCTAAACTAATTTGAAAATTTCATCAACACCGCTTGATTTGTTCTGTTTGATTGAAGAAATTGCATCTTTAAACACTGGAGCTGAGATGATTATTTTCTATTTGCTGATTAATGTTCGGACCAAGATATTTTTTTGTGACTGTCTTTCTCCATCGAACTAATATTATCTGATCTCTAAACTCAGTCCATTCACATCTACCAGAATCAATGTACTTTCAGTTTAATTTAAGAACTCAGGAACGGTTACCTAGGTTGATAATTACTCAAATTTACGACAAATAAATGAGATGGAGAAAATAAATAAGTTGTGAGAAAAAAACCTTATGATATGCGCAATAACATACCCGTGTCAAATTTGACTATGAAAAAGTTAAATTATTTCGCACAAAAAATTTTTATATATATATATATTAATAATATTATCTACGTGTATAAAAACAGTTAATTACGCTATATGCTTGTTAAAATTATAAATTATAATTGTTAATTTAAGTTAAAGAAAATTACCTTCTAAGCTTATTGATTTTTAAAATATAATAATCAAGGTGCATAAGAAATGAGAGGAAAAAAAATTTTAACGATGTTTTTTGTTTAATTTTATAATTAATATAAAGAATATATTACTATTTTTAAAGTGGGGACCAAAACATAGCCTTAAGTTATATTTTCGGAATGGTCCACGGCTTAGTTCCTGGTCTACTCAGAGCTCTGATATGAGCTTACGATAAAGAAAGAAAATCGTTGGTCTCTATGTGGAAACGAACTCACATCTATTGATATCAGAAACCCAAGTGTTAACTGTTCGGACAGGCATTTAAACAAAATAAAAAAAATATGCTGAAGTCTATAAATTTACATGATAAATAATAAAAAATGAAAATTTTCAAAAAATATGATAGATAACTGATGAAGAATTCTTTGCCCAAAAGAAACTCTAGTGAAGCTTACATTTTTAATATGGAATATCGTTAAACATGATTGTCTGGTAAAGCGGATAAGGCATTGGTATCCGGATCCTAGAGCAATGGGTTCGAGCCTACCTCGAAACCAATGATTTTCTTTACCGTAAGCTCAAAGATGGAAACTCTAAGAGTATTTATTGGCCATACGTTAAAAATACAAATACGTTGAAAATACGTTAAATAAATGAACTAAACATGAACATAAGTGGTTTAAAATTTCTTTTGATGGAGGTTTTTAATCTTTTCATTTCTTTGTTTAATTTTCGAGCTAACCCTAAGCATAACAGCTCAATATTAATTGATCTTCTTAACGAAGTCGTAGCTATGGCAGTCTGACCACAGTCACTCTATTTATTGGTTTGTAATTTTGATGACATCATTACTCGTCTCTACCGCAATTGACTATAGACGAAAGCATAAAACTAATCTTTCTAAAAATTGATCGTGCAGCTCTATTCTTATTGGTCGCTCCCCTATAAGGATTATTTATTTCTGTTGCTATTTATGCCCATTGCTGTTTGGAACTGAAAAATATAAAAGAAATATTTCAGAAAGAAACCAGAATAAATATAGAATAAACTCGGGAGTTATGAAATTAAACTGGCACATTCGATGTTATTACTAATTAGGTAAGTTTTCGTATTTGCTAAACCGCATCATGAAGACTTGTTGATATTTGTTAAATAAAACAAACGAAAACTAAGGAGAGTTATTGGTATATGCTAAATCACATGAACAATACCCTAAAGAACATTGTTGGTATATGCTAGATCACATAAATAAAAACTGAGTAATGTCTCTGGTATCTGCTACATCATGGTAATACTTTTGCATTTGGTATATTAATATCAATATAGACTAAATTTTTTTCACAATATTTATCAATGAAAAAATAAGAAAGTAATCAATCCTTGCAATATCAGTTCTTTTTAAAATAAAATTTCAAGAACAAAACTAATCAAAATCAATGAACCTTATCTAAATACCGAAATAATAATTAAAAAACACACAAAATGAAAAATTCTTCCTTTTACATCAGATGTAGTTCCAGGCACAACTGGCCATAGGTAGACAAACTCTTGAAATTTTTTGACATTTTCTCCATCAATTTGTATTTTGCCTGGGTCAACGGAGATTATACTGCTTTTTGTAAAGTCGATTTTCGTACCCTAATTTCGACATGAGGCTTCAAGTTCGTTAGTAGACATGCCTAGTTTGTGGAATGTAGTGGAAATAAGTATTGTATCATCTGCATACCTGGTATTTGTTGATGAGTTTTGTTCCAGTTTGAAGACGAGTTTGAAAATTTAGAGTTCACTTATAACAAACTCAATGAAGATGTATAGGTGACAGCAAGCATCCTTGACATACACCTAATATAACATTTATTCATTGAGTAATATGACCACTAATCATAGCAACACAGCCAGTTTGATCATTCATTCATTCATTTATTTATTTAACGCTGGTAACGCTGACATAGTTGTATATGAATATAATTTTATATTATATAATTATATATTAATAAACACTAATATAGATAGACCAACAAATTTTTTAAATTTTTTTGTATGTAAATTATAAAATAATTAACAATAAAACAAAAACACAGCGTAGCGTAGGGGAAGACTATTCCAAAGAAAACTTAAATATAAGTGTGTTTGTGTCATAACTTGATGTTCTTGCAGGTGGGAGATTCAAAATAAAAGAATTTCATAAAGCTGTTCGATTATGTACACTGTTTTACTTCCTACGCCTATTGATCTCAACATCTTCCAGAGAGACTTTCGCTATTCTGTTTCAAAAGCAGCTTAAAATTCTATGAAATTTGAGTACAAATCAATCCTCCTCTCTCTAGCTTACACCCAGGTCTGGAGACATATTGCGACTCTTTCGTTCTTTCTTCTACCTAAGGGCCATTATTATTATTATTAATATTATTAATAATTATTTTTGTATGGTTGTATTATTCCTCGCTCTTTTTATGTATGATTCATTCTCTTTTTCAAAAGCGTTTTAAATGGACTTTTTATATATAATATATTATATAATAACTTTGATGCACAAATCAGTGCTTAATTTATGATTTATTTACATAAAAGTTTCAATGAATACCTTCATTGATGAATAATACAACCACTTTAACACTACCAATATCTTAAGAAAAAATTAAAATATAATATTAAAAAATATATAATTAGGTTGGCAATTATTTTAAATACATATTCCTTAAATTTAATTTCTAATTATGGACATTTCAGAATCAGTTTTTGATTTTCATCCAAAAATCAAGTGTAAGTTTATGTCGTAAAGCCTCAGGCACATTCTCATGCCAACTTGCAGTAACTTAAGTTATAATTTTTAGCATTACATCAAAATGGCTGTAAAATTAAGAGAATTTTTTTTGCATTTAAAAGTTCATTTTCAAGAACTAGTTTTGATTTTTTCTTCTCAAAAAACTGAATAATACAACTTTCAATGTAACAAGGTCTGTTAGCTGTTATTACAAACCAATGCACCGTGTACGGCAACAAAACTAAAAATATAACTCTACTAAATTTATATACATAATAAATTTTTAGTGTGTATGGTATAGCAAGCTTTTACCGAATTCACCAAAAGTAAAACAACAATGAGCAAGCAAACTACTCTCTGTATCGCGATACTTTTCTTTTAGATGAGAAGAAGGACAGTGCGTTAGTATATTTTTCATATTAATTAAAATCCACAGCATAGCATAGAGCCATAACAAATATTTTTGACGCGATAGCTCGTAGAAATTTTTTTGTTTTACTCTCGAATTTTTTTTTTGAATATGTCGGACGATGAAAACTTTAAGTGTTTCTTCTATAATTCTAGATGAATTGTTCTCTCTCTTATTAAAATTTCTCCTGAACTTCCATATGAGGAAGAGACTCACATTGCTATTGATAATATAAGAAATACAAATAGCTATACCTCTCCGTAGTCAATCTACTGTTGATAAGAGAGAGTAGTATTCTTGTTCTCATATTTAAAAGGTTGTTGATGTTCTTTTTGAGTTGACACTTGCAAGACCATATAGCTAGAGCTCAGTAAAAGTACTAATTGTTATAATATAGTATAGTATTTAAAAGATAGTTTATTTATGATGTAGGTTGTATATATTTATATATGCTCCAATATGACTTCATGTGACTTACTTTGAAGCAATTAAATGTTGGCTTTGAAATAAGAAACGGGGCCGAGATAAGCACCCGTGGCTTATACACCAGCGAGGGGTAACTTTGGCGAGCATGTCCAGCATGTTTGAACTTATATATTCACAATAAAAGGTAATAATTCAAAGGATTTGCCGGTCAAAGGCTACGAAGTCATTGTACATTTCAATAAGCTGCATCCTTTTAGATGTTAGTATATTGTATTCAATGACCTACACGTTTGTACCATACTATAAAGCTGCATCTTTCTAATTAGTTCATGCAAATATGAGATGTTTGTTTTGATAATATAACTTTGTTTATATGTTTATCGTGCTTGTTTTGCGATTATTTATTTTTATTATTTCAGTACATAATTATTAAATTACTCAAAAGGGTATAAATGATGTAATTTCCTTCTGGACAATTTTATATTATGGACTCAAAATAATCAAATTAGGAAATTTGGCCTTAATTTTACATTTTTTGTTGATCTTACTCCTACTGCTAATTACATATCCAACGCTATACTAAACTCTGGTTAAAAATAAGAAACTACAATTACTTGAAAGTAAGTCAAGCACAGCCATTAAATACAACAAAAAATGGCTCTTTTGGTGCCATAATTTTATTGATAGTATGAGGAATTCAGTTCCCAATATTGCTCGGAACGTCATTTTGGAAATGAGAGATCAAGTCCTTTCATTGGATGAATTTGATCACTTTGAAATTTTGAGTGACCTCCCTTGAATTTTAATATTAGCAATTCATAATTTTCCCAAAAGCTCTCTCTCTACAGTTTTTTTTTTTTTTTTATTTTGCTTTTGTGCTCGTTTATGATAAAATTAACATGATAAATAAAACAGTATTTTCTAAGGATATAAAAAATAAAATAAATATTTTATTTATTTTTCATAAACGAGAGTTAAACTTTTTTCTCACCTTGTATTTTCTTTTACAATTTTTGTCTCAAAAGTTGGGCTCTATTTCCTTTTTTAAATTTGTGGTTTAACTTTTTTGTAACTTTAGATTTGTATCAAACACTTTATAATTTTTTGATACATACACATATTTATAAACAAAATTTACATATCTGCCGGCACGATACCGGTACGCTCTTTTGTAAACGTGAATTTAGACGTATAAATAAATATTAGATTTAATATATAAATAAGTTTTATCAAACGTTTCTTTCCGCTGCGCTTGTTGTTTGAGTGTTCAATGTTTCCTTCTTTTCAATACTCGTATCTTATTGAACATGAACCTCTTAGATATATCTTATAATACAGTTCTTTTTCAGACTTTATCTGTTTTCTTACAGCTTTTTCGTTGGAAAAGTTGGGTGTATAGGTACGATCATATGAGCCTTATAATTGCATTAAAAATTTATAATACAATATAATATATAAATATTTGTCTTATAGTTATATTAAATATGCGTAATTCCAAAGTTAAACAATTTAAAATCATTTTCTGCTTTATCTATATTTCAAAAAAAAAATATAGTCAGGGTGTTATAATATTATTTTATAGGATTAAAAGCAATTATTTAACTGAATTTATCACCCTTCCTTTTTATACTAGTGATGATATTTTGCTATTATTTAAATTGTGGACTTCCATATTTCGATAACAACAGATGAACCGATCTAGCCAAGAATAAAAATTATATATTTTTTTAAGCCACGAATAACTTTGCAACATTTTTCCTTTTTATAATTTTATATATAATTGATATTTTGTTGCCTTTTAACCGATATTAAACATGAAACACACCACTTTTGAAAACTAAAATTTGCCACAGATGTAAGTGGTATTTCTCAAAAAAAGCTGCCTTTGCAAATGCTGTAGGTTCTCTTACAACGCTTCACGGTGCAACCCCAAATCTTTCCATCGATGCTTTGTGCTTAGCTCGATTTTGTTCGTTGCATGGAAGGTCACATGTCAAGCATGACATCTGAATGGAAAGAAGGCCATACTGTCTACACCATCTTATGCATTCCGGAATATCGTTTCGAAAGCAGTAACCAATTTCACCGATAGAAAAATTGCATCGAAATCAGCCATCACTGTTCTAGCAATAGCAACAGTACCCATAATTGTGAATCAGGTTCATATGATTTTATCATTATTACACGTATATATACCAATTTCCCAGACAAAGACCTGTAAGCTAGACCGCAGGCCATATATGGACGAAGGTCAGTTTGTAAGCAAAACAAAAAGGCAAAAAAAAATTTGGGAAACTTTCAAACATATCGGACCACAGAAGTTTCTAATTCTAAAAGTATCCATGTTTGGTTGATACGTATTTAAAATTGTATTTCATATATTTTTATAATTTTAAATGTTTCAAATTTTCGTTGCGAAACATGATTTCAAAATCATTTTATTTGAAACAGGCAGCCGAGCTTTCCAAACAAGCGATACCACCTTTTAAAAGTATAAAAAACGCATCTTCATTATCAGCCACCCTCAAGCAGACCTAGCCAGTATTGGCATAGGTAATATAAAATTGCGCTAAAAATTTAGTTAAATTATTTTATTATTAGATCATATTTTTTTTTATATTAATACTATGCTTGCTATTATTATTTATTTTAAATTAGTTACTAATATTTTTATTAATTTAATAAATCGTTATATATTAAGCGCGACGTTATACTAATATAATAGTATAATATAATATATTAATAGTATAGCATAATATATTAGTTTAGGTATTTAAAAATAAAAGTAGGTGTTACAATAATATTAAAGACATCTATCTGCCTGATGGCAACAACAATAATATTTAAACCAATCAAATTGTTTTGATTTATGAAACAATGCAATATGATGATGGAATGTTTATTATCTTATACTTGTGTATAGCTAGTAACAACCATCCATATTACTGTGCAAAGTCTTGGAGAATAACTAAAATGGAATAGATATGAAGTTACATTCTTTATGGATAAAATTGATTTTAAAACATAAATACTAGAACCAACTAAGTATGGTAGAGCAAAAAAAATCGAAAAAATGCAATATATTTAAAGTTTTAGAGAGGAGGGGGGGGGGGGGGCAGAAAAGGAAATAGCGCCCATAAGTTGTCTATAAATTTTCATTCATTTAATTGTTTCTCTTTTAAAACATCTTGAAAGTTTTAAGTGCTATGCACCCTGAGCTATTTTGAAAAGAAATAAAACAAAAATGGACCCTAAGCTTTGATAGTATCTTGAAGATTCTTCTTGGTGATACCACCAACAAAAATATGGCTGCTAGCTGTGTTCATATTTATTGTAGCTTAATTTTACCTAGGAATTACTTTGGAGAACGAATGGTATTTTAAGTCTCGTATAAATTTGAATGTAAATATATTGTAAATATATTGTAAATATATTGGAAAAAGAAAAGACTTTCTCTTACCTTAAATTATTGTTAAAATAAAATATTAATCAATTCAAATAAAAAAAAAAATTACCAAACAACAATTCAATTCTTGAGGAATAAATTTGCTCTAATATTACGATATTTGAAATCAAGTAGAAGAAAAACTGAATCTTCTTCTTGGTCCATTTTTTATAATTTTGGTCCAAATGAAAAAAATTCTTTCTGTTTTGTCTTTATTTTATTTACAACTTTCCTGCAAAAAAAAATTTACACTCTTCCCCGCGTGGCTTAGCACAGTTTCTCTCTTTACCAGATTGACATCTTTTAAGCGGTCTGCCAAGTTTAGGGCCCTGTTACATTATTTTCATCAGGCTAGCATGAAACTCAACGCGCCCTTTCGTGCAGGCCGGATTTTTTTTTGGAATACAGGTGTGTTTCACGCCGTCTGACTTTTCCAAACACTTTAAGCCGACCAGAAAGAAAGATCAAATATTTGCTGCATAAAACATTCAAAGTATTCTGGTGTTTGTAAGATCTTTTATGCAGTTGAGGGAGCAAAATGAATCGTGAGGATAAAGCTAATAATTTGATGTGTTTAGGTGGTATTCTAAAGATACTTATTTTGCTGATGCAGGTACATGGTGTTCTTCTTTTAAAAGTCATACATCAGCAAAGAGTTTTAGATTTAAATTTTATAAAATTGGGAAAATCTCATAGAGAACAAAATGTCGCCAGATGAATGGAAGCACAACTTACAAATGGAAAAAAAACGACTTTATCATCTTGTCGTATTAACCTGCTTATACACGAAGATAAGATCCACTAAAGGTGATGTAGTTAGTTTAGAAAAAAGATTCGGGATAACTCTTTATTATATAAAGGATCAAGGCTCAATGGAGATGGCGGCAAAATCCTTTGGTATCGCAAGTTGAACAGTGGAAAAAGTTGTTAAAAGAAATTTCCCAGTCGAAAAGGTGAAGTTTAATACCCAGCAACTGAATTTTTGCAGAGGTTCGGATTTCCTCAGAAAATATAGGACTTGTTGAAGGGAATACACACATTCAAATTTTGCAGTCAGTAGAAAATTCTCAACGTTACTTTTGATATAGAGGTTTTTGTTCAGTAAACGTTCACTCATTCAGTAATATTTATGGACTGTTTACTGACGTTGAGGTGGAATTGTATACACAACGCTCGAGTATTTGCAGCGTGTCAAATGCAAAAAGGCTTCTGTGAAAAACGAGTGAGGTTGTACTACAAATAATTGATACCTGGAAATGAATGTGTGCTGCAAATTTTGCTTAGTTATCCTGCCTACCCTCTATTTCCACATATTATGAAAGGATTTTCCCATTGCTCCATTAACGAAGATGTCGTTTTCAAGTAAATGTTCAGGGGTACACGTAACCAAATCAATTGTGTATTTGGGCGACTTAAACTTCGATGGCGGTTACTTCAAAAACAAACCGATACTCCGATAGATAAACGACCATGTTTACTCCTAAACTACAAGCAGTGGACAAAATGTGAGAGAGGTAATAACGCTATGCTACAAAGACTTTATGTAATT
>JAUZNK010070256.1:0-30564 GCA_035046665.1 Euphysa ruthae
ATTAAATAACGTATATGAGTAAATTAGATGATATTAATTGGAATCATATATTTGTGGTACCAATTTAACATGGTAGAGTAGCGTTCATGGGTAAATTAAAGAGCGCTAAGTGAGATTGCATTTACGCAGTATACGTTTGTGTAGTGACCTCAACTTGCACTGTTTATAAAAACGGCTTAATGCCTCTGTTTATATGAGATTTCCTTGCTGGTAATAGTTCCATCATACCAATTGCGTCAAGTAAATGGGTACCAAAATCGGGGGCTTATATCAAACAATTGGGGGTGGTTATGATTAATACCTGTGACTCACCTGGAAATAAAGCCATTGACTTTTCGCTGGCTTTAACACGTAAAATATGATACCTCTCTACCTATGATATATAAATAAATATCTTGGCTATGAATAAACTTGAGCGTATTTTTAATTATAGATTTTAATACATTGCTGTTAATCTAATGTTAACAAAAAAAAAAAAAAAAAATTGAGTCGTTTTTATCACCACAACGAGCGAGAGTAAATCATAATGCTAATGTATTTTATTTTAAGAATAAATTTACCCAAGTATCGGGGACATTTATCCTCTTTCTATATAAAAATATCTTCATGGTGAAGAATTAGTGGAAGTCTATAAAAAGAGAAAAACCGTTAACTATTGATATAGTAACTTTTAAATGAAAATTAAGTATGTTTACATTCGTTTTAATCAAAGTATTTGGAAGAAAATTTTGTTTAAATTTTCTATAAAAATCTATAAATATTTCAAAAAATTGTCAAATATTTAGCTTCAGTTTCGGAATTAAGTTTTTATGTTTGCAGCATATTTATTGAGGTAGAGTATTGAGAGAGAACTAATATTAGCTATATGGTTTGTTTTTATTACGTGTTATCCAAAATCGTGTATTGAAAAGTTTTTTGTCAGTTTATATCTTTTATTAATTCTGTTTGATTATTATATTTTTATAAATATATATATTTTAGGAAGGTTTTAATGGTAAATTATATCCCTCGCTACAAGTTCTTAAAGTTGCGATGGAAACTATGGAGGATTTGAAGCAAGAATTAATATTAGCCATCCGAGAAGCACAATTTGGTAGGTATGCAATAAGATGAATTATGTTGCCTTTGATAATCAAATATAAAGCTTTGCGAAAGCATGGCAAGCCAAATTTAAAAAAAAATGGTAATTAATGATAGAAGAAAACTGCAAGAGAATTCAACAAACAACAACTTTTCTTACGCTACCAGTGGTTAATATACACTAAAGCGGTAGCTAAATGGGAATAAATAAATAGCTGTAAAGTTGTAAATAAAAATAAATTTTCTGTCGAAAATATTGAAATTGCTTTTTATTTGGTCTTGATCTATTGGAAGAATAGATCAATATATATAAAAAAAAAATTTTATGGAATATCGCATACATAGTGAAATAAAAATATTGTTTTGAATCAAAAATATATTCAACTGAAAATAAATTTACCTATTACTGTTCATGCCTTTGTTTAATGAAAAGAAACTAAACATTTTAGATGTTTGCGATCATTTGAATAGAATGATTCATTTTTTAACATTTAAATAAAATTCCCTAATTATTTTTGATGGTTTTGATTTTGTTCTCGATTGAGCTATTCTCTACTGTTACAATATTATTAATAAAGAAATGGGAAGGCGAGATAAAAATGAAAAAATAAGCACGAATTTCGGATTAAAAATCTGCTGTGTCAGAATTTAGAATATTTATAATAATTTAAAATTTTTCGCGTTGTTGCCAAATGAGCTCCAGCTGCAAAGCTCGCTTTTTTGCTTTCGTAAAAACACATTATCTATGAGGATTTATACTAAATAGTGACACTAGTAGTGCTTGGATTATTTCTTCCGGAATGGTATCATTTTCGTGGTGGAGTGATGGTTTTAATTTTTATTAAAATAGTGGAATTTGGATCAAAACATCTGACATTTTGATTTTACCTATTCTTTCTTGAAGCATTGTCCAGCCAAGTATCTACTACAGATTGGGAATTGCAGTCGCTTAGAAATATGCAAGCCTTTAACCAAATGGTGTTGTACATTATAGATATTTTCTGAAGATTATAATTTTTAGATTAAATGATGGTCTAAAACTTCAGCAGAATTGCTTTTCTAAAAGTTTTCATGAGAGGGGATGGTCGCGTCAGAGCCACTCAGACTGTAATCAATGAAATACATAGAAGTAACTTACACCATGTGTGCATGGAAAATGGTTACGATTCATAAAGATTTTTCTGAGAGTTTGAAAATATTTTGAACATTTTTCTTTCGTCTTTTAAGGATTTTCGCTTTATATATAGTTCTAGACAGGATTAGAAAACTGGACATTATTTGAATTGACTACTAAATCAATTCTTTTTATCAGAATTTGGCCAAAATGGACACAAACAGATTTATTTCGATAGATGCGCCGAAATGTTCCTACCAGTTAACTAATGCATTGCGACATTAGTTATTTGGGAATTTTTCTTTTGAGATAAAACGATACAGAAAATACTAACATTGTGGAATTTACAATAGTCGACAAGAAATAATATAAAAATTTTGTTTCGCATTAAGAAAAAAAAAAAAAAAAAAAAACATGATAAACCTGCAAAACTATGTGGAATGTGATTACTCAACTCATACAATATTAGCAAAACTTTGTAACCCCTGTCACGAGAAACAATATTGAAAATATGCTATTTGGCTGACATTTTTAAAAATTTTTCTGCTTCGAAATATCTGTTAATTTTTATTATAGTTCTGAAGGCATTATCGAAAATAAACAATTGAATCCTCTATGAGATTCTAAATAAAAAGAAACGTCTGTTTTCAATCATGAGAACTTTACAATTTTGTGGTTGATTGCTTAAAATATTTGAGGGAGAAAAAACTGACAAAAATCTTTATTAGCAAGAAGAATCCTCGGATGGATTCTATAAAAATACTAATTGTCAGAAAAAATCCATTCGATTTTCCAAACTTTTTTTCCAATAAAAGTTTTAGCGGATATTTCTAAAATTTACGTTTGCATTTGAAAGTATCTGCATAGCACAGACCGACCGAAGATTGAATTGATATTTTTCTTTTCTGACTGAGTCCAGCTAATCAATAATATCACTCAGCTAAATCCAAACTTTTGTACGGGTTATTCGTACTATATAATATTGATGATCGTTGAACAATCAATTGGCCTGCACATGGTAAAGCAATTAATTGATTAACTTTAGGTAAAACCATTGATCAAGCTGCAAGAAGCTGCAAAGAAATCGCACACAACAATAAAGGCATTATTAATTCTGGAAGATATTGGCTCAGCCCACTAAGACAAGATGACACAGCTTTCATTGGATATTGCAAAATGGAGATAGATGGAGGAGGCTGGACTCTCGTAAAGACTTATATTGAAAATGACATTGGAATGAATACTCCTCCGCAATGTAAGTCAAACCTATAAATCTAATTTCATCTTCATCCCAATTCTGGTGCATATTTGTTAACCTTTGACATGAAACTAGGTTCTTAACAGCTACATTAACTGAGTTTTTAGGGTTTGGTAATTTTTAAATCTGCGGCAATCGAAAAGTAAAAGTTGTAAATTTTTTCCGCCAAAGCTCATAGCGTATTTTAAGCTATTAAATGCTTAAAAGAGGTACAAGTTTCAAAATCATGAGTATTCTCAGAATTTCCCAAACTTACAGTTTAGTTTATACATCGTTGGGGAGCTGATATGTGTAAAAATTATATATATATATATATATATATAATTTGTATATATAACTATTATGTTGCATTTTCAATAATTCATTTTTAAACGAAATAGTCTGCTCTTGTCTTTTTAATTCACTTTCATAAATTTTATTGACATTGTTGTCATTAGAAGTTATTGGACCCATTATCACTTAAATTATCTTGGATTAGTTACACTATTGACAAAAAATTAAAAGGAATATGTTCTTCAACTACGTATACACACTATGATTACCAATACTTACTTATTCTACCACTCATATTGTTTTAGAGAAGAATCAAACATTTTTTTAAAAACAAATAAACGCACATAAATATTTGAAAACTAAATTGTTTTCTCTGTTTGTCTATTTCAAAAGCCGCTCTGAGAGCGCTTCGTCGGAAAATGATTTTTAAAGCGAACAGCGGCTCGTCAGAAGGAATAAATGATTTTAAAAAGTTCTTTCAGTCACTTTCATATCCTTGGTATCCGATTTCACTTTAAAGGTTTTTTCTCATTTAATTTAAAAAAACAAAACACCTCAAAATGAGATAAAGTAGGATTTATCAATAACAATAATAAAAAAAATATTTTATTCTAATTTAATACATTACCAGGGTGGCAAGCCAAATACGAAAAAGAAATTCCAGGGGATTTCCACGATATTTCAAAGAACTCCGGGAACATCTTTCTTTGGTTGTAAACTATGCCGTCTCTTGATATGTGTACTTTTTTGGTCTTGAAAAATTACTGTGTTAGGTGAACATTAACATTCTTTTGATAAATTAAAATATAATTTTTATAGAAAATATATGTCTCAATGAGTCTAGTATTAAAGAAGAATTAAGGAGGTATTAATGTTTGGAAAAAATATAGATTTAAAAAGTTCCAGGATATTTTCGAAATAGGGAATTCCAGGACTGCTGACACCATGTCCATGTCAGGGAGTATTTTGATAATTATTCAACTGTTTTATTATTTGCACAAAAAGTTATAGTTACTGTCTAGTCGCGTAGTACACACACTTTTTTTGATTCAACATCTTCAAAATGATATTTAAAAAAAATCTCGGGGAGATATAACATTATCTAAAAATTTCCTAAAATTTACTAATTTTACTGAATATACGTATAAATCAGTTTTAACAGTTGAAATACGTTAGTTAAAAGAAGCCCCATATGGTCCTTCAACTTTTGTCCCTTATGTGGTCCTTCAGCTTTCCACAAAAAAAAAAAAAAAAATTACAGATGCAACGGAATAATGAAAATTAGGGATATTTCAAAACATATATGGACTTCATTGAAATCTAATAAATTATTATTCATAAATTATATATCGATATAGATATGGAAGACATCGGTGAAGTAAACTATTCATTATGGAGATACATTGGCAGAGAGATTCTCCTCAAATCCACAAACGACGATTGGTTGCTATGCAAGCATGGCGACAACTCAAAAGATTTATTTTATTCAAATTATAAGAATGCAATTGTAAAAATGAGATGCAGATACCTTGGATATAAAAAATGTAACTCAAAACCACCCAGTAGCTTAATATTTAAAGATGGTAAACCGTCTATGATACCAAAAAGCATCTTGGGATGGCCTACTAATAATAACTGTGGAAATATAAACAAAGACAGCAAAGGCATTGCAGCTATTTTTATCAGGTGATTCAGATTATAACGGTGTGAAATAAATTAAACAACAAGTATTCGGTATTTTAAGATGTATATAGGAAAAAGATGTAGTATATATGTGTGAAACCAAATTTATTTATAAGCCAATAACATAATTTTATTTTTTAAAAAAGAATGTTTATATAAAAATTATCAAGATTAGGGAAATTCAGACTAATAAAAATAAACATGTCTATCATCTTCTAACAAATACTTTAATAAAAAGGAAGTAATTTTTTATAAAAATAACAAGCTATCTGCTAACAGTAATTAACAGAACCTTTACATCAAGAAATAAGGCCTTCTATATCTAGTTTCTTAGAATATATCACATTATTAGCTTTTTACAAATCTATTCGTTTTACAAAATCAAATATTTATTACGTTAAATATTGTAACATACATATACATTGAGCATAGCAGTTTTATAGTTTAATTATCAAAATAATGGTAGGGTGTGCCAGCCGAAAGTTCCCCATAAGTGTTAGAAGAGTATAGGATAATTTGAACATTATATAACCTAATTTTAAAAGAAAAAAAAATCTTAACATAAGTCTTTACTAAGACCTGTCAAAAATAAGATTGTTTAGGTAAACAATAGCGTGTACAAATCCACATCATGTTTGCATATCTTTAAATCCCAACTTCGCCAAATCTTCTGACGACATTAAGCCTTTCTCCATACGACATTGTAAATATTCTTTCGATTTTGAACGACAGTCAAAATTTTTGTTTTTATTACTTTTAAGACAATTCATATAACTTATCATAAACTCTTTACATTCCCCTTCGTGATCCAACGGAAAGCTTCCATTGAGAGGGGCAGTTGGTTTAAAAACTTTTTGTGACGGATTCATATATGATTAGTTCATCTAAAATACAAGCTTTTAACAAAAAGAAACATAAAGCATTTAGGCGCCAATCTAAACACGAAATTTTCAGAGTAAAAGCAGTGTTTATTTTAGGGTCCAACAGTCCTCCGTAATCTTTATTAAAACACGCTTCGCACTCAATTGCGAAATTCCAGATGTTAAGTAATTTAAAGAATAATGATAAACGTATTTAGCTCTCTAAAAATTTAGCTGTTAGGTTTCCAGATTGATCGCGTAATCTCATAAGTTATCTGTGAGCCCGTAAGTCAGACTCATTTTGATATGCATAAAATAACTCAATAAAATGTGTGGTATGGAAAGGTATTATTTATATATTGAAAAAAAAAAAAGTAATATTGATAATTCTATACCATGAAATTTACTTTATTACAGGTAATTTTTCAAACAAGACATCAATAACAACAGTTATCATTAAAAATTTCTAATTTGCCTAATTTAAGCAGAAGTCATCAAAAAAGTTACATGAACAACTATTTCACTACCACATATTTAATGTACAAAGACTACTTACTGTACCTATATGCAAATTTTCGACTTAACTTTTATACTTAAAGGATGGAGGGGAGTTGGGAAAACCGAAAATTTTTATGCCGGTAGTTATTTATCTACTTATACTTTTTTATATATTAAAAAAAGAAACAGTCTATAAGAAATCTTAGGCTCACAATAGCCATATTAAGAAACTTAAGCAAGCTGAGGTAATCTCCAACGCTAAAAAACAGAAATACAGAATTAAATAAGCGTTTTTATGAAAGATGTAAAAGTAAATAGCTATTCTGTAGTGCTGAATTATGTGTATTGTATTTCCTGTGAAAATAAAGAATTCAAATTATCAAAATTTTAAGAAGAGACTTCAGACTCAATCAAATGCTTAGGTTTCTTATAAATAATAAATAAATAAAAACGTGTATATCTCATCTCATTGTTTTCTTTTTCTTTTAATTGTTTGTTGGGATTAATTAGGTATTCTTTGTAAATACTGCATATAATATTGTATAAACAAGAAACACTGAAATGTAAATTTTAAAAATATTTTAACAAAAAAAAAAAAAAAAAAAAAAAAAAAAAAAAAAAAAAAAAAAAAAAAACCTCATATCTATTTATTTAGAGCTCTGCTCTAAAATATTATTCACATGAATATTTTATCACGCAATAAAATTATAAATTTTACATACAAGAATTCAAAAACAAAATGTTCTCTTTAGTACACAGTAATCGTAATAATTGTCGTAGTTTCTTACGAGACTAGGTTTTTATGTATTTTCTAGTAGCACATGATATAAGAATCAAAATTGGCTGGGGTATATTTTTTCTAAGGTTGGGCAATTTTTTTATTTTTTAATTTTCACCATATTTGGGTTTGGCATAAGCCAAAAACGGTCAAAAATTAAAAATGCTCAAAAAATCACGACGTCAATACCATTATTGACCCTCAAATATCACGTGATTTTACTAAAAAATTTTTATCGCAAAAACTTTTAATAAATGTTAATCACTCTAATATTTACGTGCAATGGATTCCACTTTGTGATTTTTAGAGGTTTTTTTTATTCCTGTTGATAATATAGATGAAAATTCATTTTTAAAAATCGTCATTGAAATCTTCATACCATGAATATTTAAAAGGTATATCTAAGTAAGGTTATTCCATCCAGCCACTTACGCAAAACTTAAAAACGCGAAATTTCAGCCCGCATTCAAATACTGATTTATTGCAAAACGCATTATCTAAAATATATTCCATCCAATAAAAAAATTATTGCCCCAAATTGTATACATAATATACCATATTTCAATTTGTATCAACAGATATCCTATGTTTTCTTGTATTATTACAGGAAATTTTTGAGCCTTTAAAAGTAGAAACCTTCGCTGTTTTTCTCTGAAAGAAATGTTGTCGAACCATAATGGTTATTATGCTTAAAAAGTGGCAGTCAGAAAATTCAAGAGGTAAGCCAACAGTTTTTAAGAAATTAAAAATCAAAATTTGTTAAAAATTTATAACACATCAAGTTAATAAACATCAAAAAAAATATTACATAAAACAAGCGATAATTGACTAATGAACGCCCTGATAAGTAAAAAGTTGTTTTCTAAGGTAAAGAAAAGAGTAAAGATAGGCACTAAAGCCTATGTAATTTCTGTAATAATGTGTTGGAATCACAGGCATGGGCCAAAAAATAATTTTAAAAAGGCGGAGACATCAGAAAGGAGTTTTTAACATTATACGAAACGTTGGCATATAGCACATGAAAACAAATTTTGGCAGAATCATCCAAAAAAATTTCAAAATGGCAGACATGTTTGCTAACATTAGACAAAATTTCGACAGAATCAGAACATAAATCCTTGAGATATTTGTCAATCCATAGGACCCTGTCAGATTTGGTAGTATTAATAGAGTCCTTTAAAATCTAAACAATAAAATTTCAATTTTCTTATTCTGCGGAATAAAATCACATATTTACTAAAGCTTAGTTAAAATAATAGTAATACAGAACATTATAAAAACTTTCGATTAAATCAAATTACGATTTTTCATGAATTAACTGCTTAGTTACTGCTTTAGACAAATTTTATAACCATTATCTCAAATATGACTATACTGGCTGTTTTGCCATTGAATATAACTATGCTGGTTGATTTGCCATTGAATATAATTTTGCTTGATGATTTGTCATTGAATATAATTATAATTATTAGAGATAATACGCATGTAATGAGTTATAAAATTTTAGTGAGCGACGTTTTAGGAGTCATGTGCTTCTATCGTCAGATAAATGCCTGAGTTGATAAACACAAATATTTTTAAAAGAATATAATTATGCTTGATAATTTGTCATTGAATATAATTAAGCTTGATTATTTGGTCATTGAATACAAAATAGATGCAAATGATAACATATTGAACACGTAAAAGCCAGCCATTACGATGAATGAGACGATACATTAGTTGACATCAGACTTTATGAAAAAATGTGGTAGTATGAATGGAACCTTATCCAAGGAAACAATGTATATCTTCTTCTGGTGTACCGAGATCATGGAGCAATCTATAAAACAATTCAAAAGCAAGTTAAGCAACTTCGATGGGCTATTACTGAAGCACAACATTCCGTAGCTTACTCCAGATTATGCTGCAGTGATGGCACATATATTTTTGGTAGGTAGAGCATCGAGGAAACACCTTAGTGGTAGGAACCAACAGCATCCTAAACGATGCATAAATAATGGGTCAAAGCGCAAAGTTATATCCAATTCACCACAAATCATTTTCTCTTTGTTAGCATAAAATGTTTGATTTTTCCCAGTTTTAAAGAATAAAAATAAAAGATCCGATTAAGATAGATTACAGGCTTATAAATCTTTTATCATTCAAAAAAAAAATTTTAACAAATTTTTCACAAGCATTTAAAAAGTCTTATGATCTTATGGAATTTTTGGTAAGTTCTTTGGTACGACAAAATCAGTCTTGACCGCTCGCTATCTAAAGTTCACGACCAACTATCTAATACATTCTAATTGAAGACTGGTGCTCCATAAGTATCTGTTCTTGGTCCTAATTTGTCTCTAATATTTATAAATGATCTCCATGACCATGTTCCCAACTTATTTGTTAACATCCATATCGATGACACTAAAAATTATAGGGTTACCAGAAATAAATGAGCATTGTAAATATTCTTAAAACGAGGTCCCCCGAATAGTGTAAGAAGTGGCTTGTTACATTTAATAATTTTAAAACGTAACTCATTTTCTTCCAAAAATGGAATTTTGCTGCCATGTTTTGGCAATAAAGCAACATCGTATGAAAAATATTGGAACTGTCACAATCGCAATGTGACAGCTTTCCTTTATTCAATTGCTGTTTACTCAGAAGATTTTCATTATAATGTTTTTCCATATCTCAATGCTTTAGACACACTGACCTTCATAAAACGTGTTAAGAATTAATACTTCGGCAGAATAAAAAAATATTTGCTTGAGAAAAAGTAAGTAAGTTTAATAAATAAAAAACAGAATTCGAGAAATCCAAACAAAATCATTTATAGTTCAAATTCCTTAAGATATGTAAAAAAAAAATGGTAACATTCATTGAAGCTTTGTTCTAGAGATTGGCTGTTACATCTTTCATCAGTAGAGTCTCTAATGCAAGATTTTGCTTCCATGAACAGCACTAAGTAGCGACGCATATGGGCTGCTTATATCGCCTATATGAGAAAACTAGAAACTAGCGATCCTAAAATATAAAATCGATTTTTGGAAGGGAAATTTAGTGTCCAGAAGTTCAAAATTCCCTTTGTTGCCATTGGGTGGGATCACGCTGGAGAGCAAGTAACTTGCGAAGATGAGACAAGAGGCGGATATAACTCAAAATAAAACAATCGCACACAACAACTTCATATTTTCTCCTCATTCTTCGTTTAAATCATGAATCACCAGCTGATAAAGTCTTACACTAGCAGAAAAAGTCAACGGACTAACTCACTTATTTTGGTTTTACAAAAGCACGAGACAACGATCCTTCAAGGAAAATGCAGAACAATCCAAAAACTTGTCAGTGGAAAGATATTCTCTCAAAATATTTCGTTAGATATTGAATGTGTTGAAAAATATGGTAGCGAACTGTATAAAGAATTTGTAAAAGAGAGACTTCAACCCCATAGTACTGTAAGCCTCTAAAGCACTCAACCAAGAAAGCCTTCAAAAGTTGTAATGTAAGACGACAATGTACAATGAGAATTGTTAGGCTTAACAATCGAATCAGAGTAGATTTAGTGAACTCACTACAATTCATCAGCACAAATGGAAGGAAAAGTGCCCTAAAGCGGTTTATGGAAAGAAGCTTCATTTTTGAAGCATTGAGTGACACCACTCATTTCCCAACCTGTTCAACAACAATGCAAAGATCAACTTCCAAATCAACTGCCATTTCAACCTTATCAAAAGCATTTTTTGTCTTCCTTATAGATGAGTTCAGAGTAATATAATCTGCATGTATAGCAAGCTTTATGAGACAGATCATTAATGAAAACTAGAAAAAAAGTAGCTCCCAGAACAGAACCTTGAGGGAAACCAGAATTTACAGAGTAATAGTTTGAAGAGTGGCCATCAAGGACCACCTTGATTTCCCTGCATGATGAAAATACTTAATGATATTCAAAACTTCACCAGAGTTACCACATGAATACCTTAGAGATTTCAAATGCAATCGCACTGGATTCACCGAAAGTATTAGACAATTGATAAACACGTTCACAAATGAGAGTCAGAACAACAGCAGTGGACCTTCCAAAACAAAACCATACTGATGATTAGAAAACGATTGAGCTACTTAAAGCAACGAGTAACACATGAGTTAATCAATGATTGAAAAATCTTACTTATGACTGAGAGGAAACACTCCCCAGAATTTTTTAACACTGGGACAACAGGTGCCAACTTCCAGCAAGAGGGAAAACAGAAATCAGCGATACACTTCTTAACCAACCTGCAAACCTGCAGAAAATTGGAGAGTTCTGGAGAGCACTTTTTTAGTACAACTGCAGGAACTTCATCAGGACCAGTAGCTTTATAAATATCAAGAGAAGCAATAACACTTTCAACCATTTTGGATGTTATTTTGAGATTAGTCAAGTTAGTGTCAGTTCTAAGTGAAAAGTCAGGCAATATGTGTCCAGAACCATCAGGAGTTATTTCTAACTGAGGCAACGAAATCAAAGACTTACCCTTATTGTATAAACTCGTATAGATACACCAGAAGTCCCGAGATCCGATAGATTGAATGACCAGATGTCCACAGACTTGGTTTTGGTAAGAGCATTTAGCCTCCTCAATGACTCTTTTACGTTCATTGAAGAAGATGAAAATAATGGTTGTGATGAGCAATTGCGGCCACAATTGTAGGGCAAAACCATGGGCTCGAGTGTGGTTTCTAAAGGAAATACAAGAATCGATTTCCTTGGCAGATTATAAAATCTGTGTGGAACAAATATCTGTTCTTGCCTTAACAATGGTTTATGGTGCATGCCTGCATGCTTTGGTTGCAGTGGAGAGAATTGTAATAACAGAACCGTAAATGGACATTCCTCAATTTTGCTTCTTGCATACTTACATGTAAACGCTCTGAAGTTAAATTTCTGAAATAACTATCTGCAAAACTTGCATTATCTTTCCCAAAAGAATTGAGAACGTATGTCCAAAATATACTTGAAAGTTGTGATTCATAGGGTACAAAAGAGAGCTTTAAGAACGATTCATCAGGACTTTTCTTTGAATTTTGACGACCAATTGTTGTTAGAAAATACAGTCAAGATTCATACAAAACATCTGCATTATCTTATGATTTAGACTTACAAGTCTGTAACTAAATTACACCCAGAATTAATGCAGAAAAATTTTGAAAAAAAGCAACTCCCCTACTATCTACGAATCTGGTGCATTTTGAAACTCCATCCGGAAAAATCATTCAAATACGAAATAAATTCCCTGTTGTTTAAATCCTGTTTTTTCTGGAACAGTCCACCTATCTCTTCGAAGAACTGCGAACCTTTCTCTTTTTAAAAGATCTCTCCTCACCTGGAACTGCAAGTCTTATTCTTGTAGTATTTACCGTTAGAAATTATAATTTTTTGCTATTGATTTTTATTTTAAACACAAAAATATTTTTTGGTCTGTATTAATATATCTCAACTTATTGGTTTATGACTATGTTGTTTACCAGCGTTAAATATATAAATTAATGAATAAAAAATGACATTTTCTTAATTTTTTATGAAACTCGTAGGTATTCTCATATTAGGACAACGATCAATCTGGGAGAAATGTATTTGACCTATTTTGAAAAATGATGAACATTCTATCTTTAGTGGAGTTATATTTACATGCTGTAAAGCCCAGTTATTATTTTTCTGTCCACTCCATGACCATTTTCATATATAAATATTGATCAGGATAAAATTTGCTTTTCAACGATATATAACTTAGCTAATTTTAGAGTTTTCAATATTTTTCGAAATTTACAAGCAAACATTATGGATTTGCCCAAAATGGTTATTTCTGGGGCCTGACCAATAGGGGGGTTTTTTTTTCTGGCCAATGCTGACACTTACCACAACAACTGGACCAAACTTCAGCTTCATACTATTTTTTTCCGCGTTATTTCCTAGTTCCCCTATACTACTATGCCCAATGGAAAAAAAATAATTACATTTAAAAAAGAGAGGGTCTTCTAACTAAAAGAAGCAAAATAGTTTCGAAATTTAGATATAAAAACAAATCCTTTCATGTTAAATTTGATACCAAAGATTAACCTACATTTTAAATGATCACACTGCAATGCATCATTTTAAACAATTTTTATCTATACATTTTTGTAAATTCATCTTTGGCTGAGTGTAAAACTTTAAGTACCAAAAATATATATATAAAAATTTTTTTATTTTTCTTTTAACATTTAGAATATGCTCTAATTAAAAATATTTTACCTTTCAGTTAAGTGGGTAAATTCATCTGGTCCGCATACAGCAACAAGCTTACGAGAAATTGAAGATCGAATAAGAGGCTTTGAATATTTCACAGAAGCAAACGGATTGTAGCATATGAAATTTTCAAGAATATCTTTATTTATTCGTCCAATAAAACTGTCCCATCCATCAGGAGGACTGCTGAGTAAATGTGTCACATGGAACCTTTTAAATAAAAGTTTATTATGATGCAAGACAGCCCAATTACAGTGATAACAAATGATAAGGCACAGGAAGGAAATTTTCTAAAATATCATAACATAAAGTCACGCATTCATGGAACACTGTTCCTAAACGTGTTTCAAATTGATTATATAGGAAAAAAAATCTCCCACACCCGGGTACAATCAAATCATCAAAGACAATATTGTAAGAACAAATTTTTATGGAATCTGAGCATGACTAGCCACTCTAATAAAATTTCTCAAAATAACAGACTTTCTCAAATTATAAAATTTATTTTTTGAACATTGGACAAAAAAAATACCTATTTGGAGCTCTGATAACTACTTCATCAAGCTGTGCTTTCCACAAAATATCACCTTGTCTCTTATTAGCAAATAACAGCTTGACTGTACTAAAATACAATCATATAACATGTAATATTTCCTGAAAAATAAAAAAACATCTTTATCATGCAAAAAACAACATTTTTGTCCCAAAAAATTCTTTAAGAAGCTAAACCATTTAGTCGAAAAACTCACCAATATGACATATTTTAAATTAACTTATATGTTCTAATTAAGTTGACGAGATAAGGTAGAGCAAGGATTGCTAAATATTTTTGTGAAAAATTTTGCCTAAGTAAACTATACTGCATTAAAAAATTACCAGATTCTGCAATGAATTGGCACCTAATTCAATGATAAGGATCTAACTATAATTTATCTAATACATTGATATGATGTTGGCTGATGCTGAAAGCAGCAAAATTGAAAAAGGATAAGGTTTATTGGACCCCTATAATTTCAGGTTTAAATATATATAAAAAGATTTATTATAAAATCTTTTAATTTAAATGTCTTAATCATCAGAATTATTATGTTGAAATTATCTTGCGCCTAAAGAAGAATTTTTGGCGGATAAATGGTTAAAACAAATAAGATTTTCTATTCTTAATTCACTTCATATAAAATTTGAGTATATCCAGTTATTTTTGAGAATTAACCAGAAATTTTGAAATAGGTTTATTTTTAGATCCATATTTTTTTTAAATTGATAAAAAAAGTTTTGAAATAAAATTATAAAATTTGACAAATATGGACCATTACCAAGGGTCAAAATTTTTCAGCAGATGAGTAAGTAAGAAAGTACGTATGTTTTTTCGATCATCAATTTCAAATAAAAGCAATAAAATAAATAAAAGTAAAATAATATCATATATAAATAACAAAAATATTTAAAGACACCTAAAAATTGATGACAGAGTTAGCACAAGAAAGGCAGAGAACATTGTTACATATTAGTCCGAAAAGGGAAGAGGCTTCTGTTGAAAATAACATATCTACAATATAATAATATCTACATGGCTGTTAAAGATAAAAATTATCTAATTTTTCTCAAGTTAAATTTCCGACTTATTGTACTTAAAAATATTTATGTAATATTTCTTCACATTTCTGAATGTACTTACTTTCACTTTCGCTAACGTTAATATCTTTGGTTAGATTATTCCAAAGTGAGTCCTGTTTTTCTGTAGCTCGATTTTTAAACTATCAACTGATGAAATGACAGTGGACATGAATTCCATAATGAGTCACTGGAAATCCTAGAAACGGCCTATGAACACATTATGTTTGAATTATTAAGCCTTTTACTACTCAAAATGAATTTCTTTGCGTACAGAACCTTAGGGTAACTCATTAATCAACAAAAACCCTCAGAAAAAGCTCATGTCAAGAAGCTTGTATGGATAATAAGTGGATTTTTCTTCCAAAATCAAAGAATTCAAAATCGAAAATTAAAGAATCCAGAAAATTTCAACACTTTTTTCGACATCTAGAGCTTTCTTTGTTAGACAATAACATGCACAATGTCCACAGACTTATTTTCTTTTAAAAAGGTTTGACTTAGTCCTATTCTCGCTAAAACGGATAATAAGTTTTAAATTAACAAACTAATTGCATAAATTTATCTTGACTTAGTTTAGTCTATACAGCTGAATCAAAAGGCCTAAATTATCCCAATATAAAAACAACACAGATGATAAGCAACTTGGTATATCAATAACATATAAAAATGATTAATTGGTATAGATAGCTCCCTCATTTATATTGCCACACCTCGAAAAAAATCCTGTTTATATCAACTTTCATGTTACGATGTGAGATATATGACTTATACCAGCTTTGAATAATTTCTGAATAACATACTATGCATCCAAGGTTTTTTCTATTGCATCAAAGGTTTTTTTTAGTTCAATGAGAATCCTGCCAGGAAGCAACATAAGATCAAAACCATGTGAAAAACTCTTATACAATTACTTTAGAAACAATGAGTAATTATATTAAACTCTAGTTATTTGGATAAGTTTTGCTGCTTTTTTTAATATATTGGCATGGCTTGATCTTATATTTTTTTAGAAAATGATGAAACTCAAAGAGAGAATACAAAGGTGCACTCTTGATAACTAAATAATCTGCTGTGTTTTTTTTTTTTTTTTTAATTATCCGTTATGAGTACCTTAAAGACCAAATCTGATTTTGAAAAATTCATGAGTTGTTTCCTTCGTAATTAATGAAAAACTTGATAAAAAGGCACTGGGTAATCTGGAAGCTTTAGAGATAAAGTAATATGAATATATTTTTTTTTCAATAAAGAGAAATGGATGAATTTCTGAATAATTAATTTAGCTTTAACTAACTTCCTAGATGTCATATTACTCAATTTTGATAGTTAATCTGTCCTAGAGAAAACCCCATATATCCTTAGCCAAAATTTAGATTTCTGACCATCAATCTTTAAAGCCTCATAAAAACCTAACCACTTGACCAATTTGGGTATAACTTTCACCCTTTTTTGGTTACTGATTCTAAAAATGCCAGAAAAACTTTCTTTTCTTTTTTTATTTATTTTTTTGACGCAGCTTGACCAAAAACAGGGTAGAGAAATTTTTTTTTTTTTTTTTTTACAGGAAAACTATTGTACCTTAGGAAGCAACGCAAATATAAACATAATACAAATATATTATTGTACACTACATATGAGAAGCATCTCCTGAAAATTTTAAGAAAAAACCTAAAGTGGTTCTAGATTTATCAAAGCTTTTGTGTGAGCTCCCAGAAATGGTCGAATAAACTTTAGCAACAAAGAAAGCAATACGAATATAATAAAACTATCTTCCCACTAAACTTCTTGGAATAGTCTAAAAGTGTTTGGTAGAATTCAAAACACTTGTCTGGGTGAAGTCCAGGATTTGACAGACAAAAGCAACAAATAAATACTGTCTTCAACGGTCCACCTTCATTCAATTTTATATGTCGTGCACTGCAAACCATGCACTTTTTATTTGACCTTGGATCCTTATTTCCTTCAACCGGTTGTTTTTGTGATAGGAAATTTCATCCTTTAAGGCGATTTCGTAAGTCGGTGCCTGGTTCACAAATTGTTCTCAGAACAGTAGGTGTAGCCGAAATCATCAAAGAAATCGAATCATGCAAGAACGAAAAATATGGAATTGAAGCCTTACCAGTGTGGTACTGATAAACTTTGAGGGAATTTAGAGTCATTTGCATTATGAGCCTAAAAGCTAATTTTTTGTACCATTGGTATGACTTCCAAAAACTTAGCATTGTATGCAATTGTTGATAAACGCGGTCACCTATATGCACATTGTAGCTCTTTATCATTTTCGGTTTATGTATTTATTGCCTTCATCATCAGTTGATATTTAGATCATATCTGGCAAGTAACATAATGACAACATGTGCACAATTTTGTGCTGATTGTCAGACTTATCTTTCAAAACACGATACTTTGTTGTAATAATGCAGCCATTATGTGACGCCCTGAAAAACCTGGCTATCACCTTCTCTAGCTGAATATTTGCTACCTCCTCTCAAAAGAATCTGTGGTTGGTTCTGACGGTGGCACATAAGTGTGGAGTAGCTTAAAAAAAATGATTATAAGCTTGGTCTGGTGTAGAAGTTGTCTGTAAAAAGAAATTGTCCTTTATTCAAGAAGGGCTCCATCAAAACAACAAGAATTCTCTAGGTGGTTGACATGTCAATGTGCTGGTCATCCTCAAAAAACATAAAGCAAATCTAATGTTATGCCATTAGAAGTTGTCTATTCATACAGTTTGATACCAAAACGTGCACGTTTGGTTCTGATGAACTTTTTAAAATAAAGACGTTCTATGAACAGTTCTAGTGACTCACTCGCCTAATGCTAAGGTACTTTCCAGGGCTATAAACTGTTCTCAAACAAGCTCGTTCCATTTCTTAGAAAGAACGTATTTTGAGTAAACTATCCCTGTTTTCATCATTAGGGTCATATAAAGGGTCGTTATTGTCATTGAAATATAGAAATTTCAAAATATTGATTTAGAAAAAATAGGGGTCCAATACAGATCATCGGCATCCCAATAGTCACGAATAGATGGTTTATGTACAATGAGTATGACTTAGCCAAATAACTTTTTCAACTCTCGAAAAGTGACATCTGTATATTTATTTAGATAATTATTGTTCGCTAATGCAAAATCTGGATGACCATGTCGATATGAATTCAATGTCGATGTCGTTTGATTTCATTCACAATTTCCCTATAATTTCATCAGTTAGATAGAGCTCAACAAAATCTAATGCAGTGGCATTATGTCTCATTCTAACCTTGAGATCCACGATATCACTTTCAGACTAATTTTCCCTCAACTTTTTCCCATTTCCATTCCGCAACTCGAAAATTTTTGCTGACAGCTGGAATATCGCTGGGCATCACGTTCATGATATAAATAAAACAGCTAGGTTTTCAGCGTGATCCCCATCATTGTTGTCACCGACTTGATTAGCACCACCTCTAACATTTATTCTTCCATGACGACCTTCATTTGTCTGGAGAACTTTTGAGGCACCTCCTTGTGCCCATACTTGTTTCTTACCAGTGGTTAATATTGAAAGAAGCATTTAATCTTCATCACCAGAAGTGCTACTACTTTCACTTTCATAACTAATTCCATCAGTAGAAATTTGTTCAGTTTGTTCAGAAATATCCAGAAAGTTTTCTGGAACAATCACATTTTTTTCTACTACTGCATGAGGAGAAAAAACAGGCTCAATAGACACTGGCTCATAGTTCTAATCACTGCTTGGCTCCTGCTCATTAGCATCAATAGCATTATTACTTTCTGATTTGATATCATTTAACATAAATTCCAGAATCGCATCCATATTGGAAATCAATTTCATCTGGTTTTTATTTTCAGCCATTTTCAAACTACATCTTCACCTTGGAATAACATTGACTAAAACAGACGATAATGCACACGGTTCTTGGTTCATGGTCGCAAAATTTATATATTTTCCATTGCTGTAAAGAACACTCCATGTCAACGTCTAATTAGAGTTCATCAAAGCACAATTTAAAGGACACACTCTGCTGATTTCAAGTATATAAACAGATTTTAAAGAACCCGCTCTCCGGAGCCGTAGGACTGAACGGGTTAAAGAAAGTGATTAAAAATAACAATAATAATAACGGAATGCTTTCTTAAAAAGAGTTTTTAAAAAAGTGCTATTGTTGTGGGCTTCTACAAATTCTCATAAAAATATTGAAAATTTTCTTTTGAGGTAAATAGCTCTTGTAAATTTTATTCCCAGTGATATAACATTTAAACAGCTGTTAAATCAAGTGTTGAAAATCTAACTATTGAAAATCCATTGCTTTCATCCAAAGCCAAAAATAACAAAAACCTACTTTATGGCTCTTTGCTAAAAGCAAATAAGAAGAAATTTACTACTCTTTCTCATAAATTTGTTTATGCGTATTTATTTTCTTTAAACAGAGTAATCTTGATATCAGCAAAAATATTTTTGGACATCAAAATGTTTTACTGTAAGAAATGGAATGAAATTTTGTATAAAAACTTTTCCTTCCTCAATATTCACACTAATAGGCTCTTGCGAAGTCTAGTATACATAAAAGTTCAAATTTAATGTAATAACAACAAATAACTCTTACCAATGGTCCTTGCGAGTGAAGACAAAATGATGAATAAGACGGATCATAGGAGTAAATCCTAAATTATACACTGAATTATATCATTTTAGTACACAATATAATAATTCTTTTTGGCATTAAATAGAAACAATGTATTTTATTTGTTCTGCAATAACTTAAAACCATAAAACTATAGTTAGCAAATACTTTACAGAAGCTCAAATCAAAAGCTTTAAAAAGATACATGAGAAAATTTTTAGTACGCTTCATGTCTAAATTTTTAAAAGAATTTTGTCAAAGTTATTATAGTTTTTTGATGTATTTAAACACAAAGCCTATCAAAAATATAATAAAAACTTGAACTGCAAATTCTCAATTTTGCATAGAATAAGATAATTAATTTTGCTCTTAATAAGTAGTATTCTTTTAGAACAAATTAGTTTTAGGTACAAAAACACTTGCTCTTAATATGTTGTATTCTTTTAGAAAACTTACTAATTCAAAATTTAAAAAAATTTAAAATACTGAATTTTTGGGACTCACAGAAAAATCGTCAGAGACAAAATTTTGTATTCACAAATTTCCATCATTATTTTCATGAATTTAAGTACTGGTAACTAATTGACCAGTAGAAAAAGTTTCCAGAAGCAAAAAGAAAACTCAATCAAAATTATTTTTCATTATAAATTTTTGAGGAAAAACGTCTTTTTTTTTTTTTTTTTTTAATCAAATTTGTACTATTTTAGGACAGTTTACTGTTTTTGTGCCCAACAAAATTTTGAAAGAGCCGACATGTTAAAATATTTAGAAAAAGCATCTAAAAACTTTTTCATCATGAACATACTAAAGAATTAAAAATTTGTTTTTTTTTTTTTAGATTTTAAAACCCATGGAGTCTTGGATTGAAAAAAATTTTCAAAATTGCCAACACTGCTTAAAATGTTTTTATTACACAAAATTTTAACAGAATGGAAAACACTTTCCCGAGAAAAATTGAAGATTGTCTTTTTTAAGAACAAATTTGACATTTTCAAAGCCATTTGACATTTTCAAAATATATCTCCTTATAAGATTCAAAATATCCCCAGTCTTATATTTTAACCAAATTCCACATTTTAAGACCTGGAACCAAGGAACATGAATTTTACACTGGTTGTCATATGGGTCTTAAAATAACCACAGTGGAACTTAAGCTTCAAAAAAATAAAATTTCAAACATACTGTATTTATGTCTAAGATTAATATACTTAGTGCCCAAAAAAAGGATAAGAGTTCTTACCTCTCAATCTCCTTTGTGCACTCTCTCCATTTTAATGATGATTTGTTTAATGGAATAATCAAAATGATCAGTATTTTTTTTTTTAAGGTTAAAATTCATTTTGGGGTTTAACCCCAAGCAAGATATGTCCATTAAAGTTCAACATTACTTTTTAATGAATTTCAACACAAAATTATTTTCAAATAACAAACTACTTTTTAACCTACACAAAGAAAACCAGAGTCAGATACCTGTTCCAGCAGCTATTAGAAATACTTTATTGGCTTCTTGTAACCATTTCTTGGAAAAATTTCCAACACTTTCACTTATTGAAATGCAATCTCCTAAATAACAACAATTTATATTAATTTTAGATCAGATCCTGTAATCACTTATCCTGTAATCAAATTTTGTGCTAGATGGAGCTTAGCACACTATAACGGCATTGTTTTGACAAACACATACACACACAAAAGACCAAGTGCAATATATTTAAAATTGAATTTTCTCTTAGATAACACTAATTTAGTGTGTTATTTGTGCATTGTCATATTTCTTTTAAGTTTGGAAAAACCTGATGAAGTGATGGTGAAGGGGTTAAACAACAAAACTTATCGCTTTAAAATGAGGTAATATTTATGATTTCAGAATGGAGGCTAGGTAAAGTTTAGAATTTCTATAAAGTTAAAACCTTGTTATTTTATATAAACAGTTTTATCATAAACCACTGCGTGAAATAGTGCTAATTTAGTTATTAAAATGCTAGTGTGATTAATGACACAACAATTTTCAAAAAAAGCCACCCTTGATTTAATTATGCTCAGAAGTTATGAAAAAAAATTACATATAAAACAAACAAAGAGATTTCAAATCAAAACTTTTCAAAAAGTTTTCAAAGATGAGAGCTATTAGAGTTAAACTGCTCAACCTAAATATAGCTTTTTTTTTTCAAAACAAACCATATCTGTTATTATTAATAACTACTGGAGTCTTTACCAAAAAAAATAAAATAAAAGATGAAAACCATGCAGAAAAAATATTTTTTTATTATAAGAAATAGCTTCAGCCATATTGCTATTATTCTTTTAAGGAAATATGCACTAATATCTGCTCTTAAATTATTGTTATATTTCTTATTTTAAAATGTTAAATCTAAAATAAGTGCATAAAAAAAGAAAAAAAAAAAAAAAATTGATAACAAGTTAAAATAATTACAAAATTGTTGACCTGTAAGCAACAAAAACTTTAAGATTAATTATGAAAAAAACCAAATGTGACAATTTAAATAAAATGCTTAAATAAGCAAGTTTAAAAACAAAACAAACAAGCTCTGTGTGCTTGTTTGATTTCTTTTTAAACTTTTGAATGTGACTAATGGACTCCCACAAATGAAAAAAAAAAACATATTAAAATTTAGGGCTCTATAGGTTTTTATCTTAAATTCTAGAAATAATATTCAAAATTTATCATGACATCTGAAATAAAATTGCATTTTGATAAAATTTAAAATCAAGAAGTAATATTTAAGTCCAAAAAAAAAAAAATATATATATATATATTGAAATGATTTCCATAAAACTTTTTAAAACTTTGTTCATTTAAATCAAAAAATTCCACCTAAAATCCTGTAACATTTTTTCAAATTCAAAAATTAAAAAAAATCTAATGAATGGATTTCAAGAAAACTTAAAAGGTTGAAGAACTAAAATGACCATATTTGGTTATGTTTTAAGACTAAAATGACCATATTTGGTTATGCTTTAGGACTGAAATGACCATATTTGGTTATGCTTTAGGACTAAAATGACCATATTTTGTCACGGCTGAATTTGTAGGGCTCTGTCGACTTAGCAGGGAGTCCAAAAAATACTTTGCCAATATAAGAGAGCATTGATATGTGTACTACTATAAAAAAACGAAAGTCATCCATTATTTTCAGACTTAACTGAAAGTTAAAGAAAAAAGTTTTCACAACAGCATGCCATAAAGTATACATATACACAATATACACAATGTACATAAAATATATTTTTAAAAAAATTTGACATGAAAAAAAAAGAAGCACCATCAAATCAGTTTTCAACAAGTAAAATAAAACTCCAAGTGTTTCTGAGACACCTATAAACTTGAGTATTAAAGAGGAATTGTTTTTATTTTTTTTATTATCTGGTCACGTCATATTTAGTATAACAGGTTCTGTGCATTTGAACACTTTAGCTATGGTTGTGAAAGAATTTCCTGGTGTAATGTAATCTTTACTAGCAGTATTTAACCAAAAAACATATTGATAAAATGAAAAAAAAAAGTTAGACATATAACATGATTGAACTGTGTATGGAAAAGCTGGGTATTACATTTCTTAATGGGAGATATATAGTGTTATTGACAGTGTCTGTAAAGCTAATTTTATTATGCACGAGTATCTACATCTCAAATCTACTTAATCTGGGGAATATCAGCCTTCCACACTAGGTGAAAATTTTTTTTAAGACCAATCAGGAAAACTGTAGCTATTCATAAAATATTCTACTGAAAACTTCTAATAAAAATCTTAAATGTTGAAATATAAAAACAGTTTTACGTTTTCATACACCATATTGATACAAGTATCTGGAAAGGGATGCCCATAATTGTATTATCCTTTTTACAAAAATTTTTATTTGAAGAATTCCCAGATAAGCTTGATGATCTCGATGTCAATGATAGCATAAGTAAGAATGAATTTGTGCTTGAACAATTTGGTGATTTAGTGAATAAAAAGTTATCATACCCTAAGTCTTGAAAAGTGTCCAGAAAAGTATGTCATTAATTGATAAATTCTAGTAGTTAAACAGACGAGCTTAATAATCAGTATTTGATTGGCATTATAAGTAAGAACAAAGTTTTATTTGACCTGTCTGATGATTTAGTAGATCAAATTCTAATAGAAATGCTTTTGAAATTATTCTGGTTTAATACTCAAAACAAGCAAGAAAAGGATGATATATCTAATCTACACAGTTGCTGATTAAGATTGAGAAAGCCCTGCTAAAGGTGATGTACTGCTTAAGAGACGATAATAACTACAAATCTCAGTTTCTAAAATAGCAAGCGTCCATGATTTCTGGCAATAATCCAAATGCAATGAAAATCACCGTTAATTCAATCTTTTAATTAAGATTTGACTGGCAAAATAAATACAGAAAAGACAATTAGATACGAGATAGATAATAACAAACAAAAAGAAGAAAAAAAAAAAAAAAGAACGACTTATAATAAGAAATGTTAAAAAATAGCAATAGAATAGAACCTTTTTGTGCTTAAAAAACTTAAAAATTGGAGAAATATATCATTCAGCACTAACACTTATTTCATGCAATACTTCAGACCTTATGACAGTGAGTAATTTTTGAAAAACGATAAAATATAAAAAGTTCATCACAAGAAATCCTCCCTGCTTGTTAAGAATAACAATTTGTTTGCGACTTTAAACAATGCGTAAATTAGTGAAAAAGCATCAGACAATTAAAATGAATTAAAAATTTCAACCTTCTGCATAACTGAACAAAGTGGGTGTCAGGGCTCCATCAACATAGTGTTTCACCATTAAATAGATATGTGCGTTTTCATCATTTGAGTCATTTTCAACTAATGATGGCAGTACAACTGTGTAGCTTCTAGAAATTTCCATATCTATATTAACAAAGACATATATAAAACAAAAATGACCTTGTACTCAAATAATAATTGGCCGGAACCATAGATTCAAAATGAATAAATATAACTTGACCCAACATCTAATTTATAAATGAGTAACAATACCAGAAGTATAACCATATTCAAGAAAATAAATACTAAATAATAAGAAGACATATTCATATTATCCATTTTAATCTTTTTTCAAAAATATATCATAGTGAGCCCGGGGTCAAAGTGATACACCCCACAAGCCACTACAACCCAATGATGTATGCTTAGTTTAGAATAACCTAACGATCTAAAAACAAAACCAAAAGAACGCACAGACATATTATATAAGATAAAGCCAGTTTTAATCCACATTTTTACTGGATAATTGTAATGGCAAAATTTTGAAAGAATATATAACCTTTAAAGAAAAAAAAAAACAAAATTCCTAATTTCTAAACATTCTAAACTGTAAAGATATCAAAGGATAATATGAGTTCAGCATCTCATTGAAGTTATTAAGATAATAATTTTTCAACCACTATCATTTCTACAGTAACAACTATAAATTTAGGAAAAATAATATTTTTATAGATATTTAATTAATCAACATCTAATACAGCCAACACTATAAATTTTCTAAGCAAGGTTGGCCATAGTAACATGATCGGTCGGGGTAACCCGATTCTATTTTGGTTGCTGATAAACTGTCGGTCAGATTATCTTTATTTTTCTATTTACTTAGTAGTAAAAAAAGAATATCACAGCGGGAATATTTGCGAGATATCATATCACTTGGTCGATATTTCCTCTTCTTTTTTTTATCCTCATATTTCATAGTAAAAAAATCTTTTGAGTAGGCATATTTTGTCTTATTATTTCAGACATTAGAGGTCAGCAAGTTTATTTTATTTATCGGTTTTAACTTGTTTATTGTTATTTGAAATCCACATGGACTGTCAAAGGTTATTATGACCTTCACGTTATAATTGAAAAAAATTACCTTCAGTTTAATTGTTTGTCCATCCGACATAATCACTTAAATATAGTTTTTCTTTCAGTGCATGATTTGAGTGGAATAGGTCATTCAGCATATTTATTTATCAAAATAACCCACACCCATCGCATAATTCATCCTTAATGCTTTTCCAAAATAGACAACATGCCAAAATGAAAAATAAAAATTTTCAAACATAGTGACTTTTTTTATTGACTATAATTTAATAGCAAAAAAATTAAACAAGAATCATACCACGTATGATTCTTGTTTAATTTTTTATTAATTGCTATAGTCTTCCTGTTCTGGCCCAGTAACCTTAAACAATTTTTAATTTTTTAAACCAGAATTGTAAGTGACTGCTTTTGCATTATGACCTTTATGAATATGTAAAAGTTTTAGAAGCATGAAACTCATTGGATCCCAATAGCTTTGTCAGGAGCTAAAAAAAGCAATTAAAAGGTTCAACATTATTTGAACCAATAAAGAAGATATACAAAATGACTCTAAAATGGTTAATCAATTAAAAAAAAACCATGGCATTCACTTTTTAATTCTTTGCAATCAAAAAAATACCAAATTGTAAAAAAAGCAAATGCTTTGTTTCTTATAAAATCCAGTTACGGACAGACATTAATTTATAGAACCTTCAACAACTATTGTGGGGGGAGGAATGGGTCGGAGGTCAAATAAAAGCTAAATTTCATAGCGTAATTAAACTTTTGAAGTGCATAGTATTATCCATAAAATTCTACAAGAAGAATCTTTTATTATTGGCTGTATATTAAATGGTTTGCATTTAGTTTTAAATGTAATGAAAATAAAAACTTTCAAGAATGGAATTATGTTTGACAGACCAATCAGCCATGAGTATTAATAACATTAAAACTGTCAAAAATTGACAAAAGAAAGGCAGTGAAATTTTGTTTAAATGGATATATTTACCATACTTCCTTTTACCAATTTAATTACGTCATGCTGTATAACTTACTTCCTTATCACAGTTTAAATAGAAGCATAACACGGCGTCTTTGAGATTTCATAATCACAAAATAATAATAATCAGGTGTAAGATAATTCCTAAAGTAGTAATTTAAGTCAAAACAGTAACAAATGTACAGAGCGATACATGGACAAGAGTGAATTTATAGGACTCTTAACAGCTAAAGCAGGGGGTCCAAAAAACTAATAATCAAAACGATTCAATGGACTGATAGCATTTACATTCTATGCCAACCTTTTATTCATATTAAAATCTCCTATAAAAAGATTGAGTCAGAAGTGATTTAAATACGTTATTGTTAAGCGGGCATGCCACAACTAGGCAGAAAGCTAAAAAAAGAAATAAAGATAAAGCAGGTCTTACACTAACTAAAAAAAGATACTGGTTGGCATTAGACTTATAAAGGATTGGAGATCATAATCCGAAGGAAAGGAATCTGATGGCAGACAGTTCCACAAGCGAGCAGTAAAGATAAGTTTTTGTGAAATTTAGGGATCTGTACAATTAAAGATTATGTAGCAGATGAAATACTTGTGGTCGTAAAGAAATTCTTAAGTGGCGTTAATTCTTTCAAATCATCAAAACAGTGTCCATAGAAACACTAATTTAAATATACTAACAGTAACAATGAGGCTAAGTGATTGAAGATTCAAACCAAGATCAGGAATAATAAGGTTAAGTATACGTTTCTCAATTCGGACAAGAAGATGTAGACATACAGTAAAGACTCCCACCCAAAGATGGCAGCAATACTCAATACATGGTCGAATGGTAGCCTTATAGATATAAAGTATACTCTTAGATGGAAGAAAGTACCACACCTGGAATAGAGATCCAACCTTCACGGTATCCGATTTTGCAATGGATTTAATGTAAAAATTCCAAGAAAAGTTATTTGAAAATGTTAGACCTAACAATCAAATTTGTGTAGATTCAGTAGATAGAAAAAAAGTTGCCCAAAAGTATTTTATGACAAAAAAAGCTTCATTTTTGAAGCACTGAAATACACCAACCATTTCTCACTACATTCAACAACAGAGCTTCTTCCAAACCAGCTACCATCTTAACCTAATCAAAAGCATTGTTTCTCTTTCCCAAGAATGAGTACAAAGAAGTGTCCTCTGCATACATAAAAAGCTTAAAAAGAACACTACCAATCATTAATAAAAAATAGAATAAAAGTAGACCCCAGAACAGAGCTTTGAGTGACACCAGAATTTAAAGAGTAACAGTTCGAAGAGTGGCCATCGAGGACCACTTGATCCCTATGTCTGACTAAAAAGACTTAATGATACTCAAAACTTAATCTTTCTTGAATACCTGAAAGAGGTCAAGTGCAATTACCCTGGATTCACTGAAAGCATCAAATAATTGATAGACAAGTTCAGATGACACTCAGAATATCAGCAAAGGATCTACCAAAAGAAAAAAAGTACTGATAATAAGAAAACAGATTGGGCGACTCTAAATGAAGAGCAACACATGAGTTAATCAATTATTACTTATGATTGAAAGAAGACTGATAGGAAGGTAATTACGAGAATCAGATCGCTCTCCAGAATTTTTTAAAACTGGGACAAGAGATGCCAACTTTCAGCAAGAAAGAAAACAAAATTCATCCATACCCTTCTTAAACAAACTGCAAAGAATTGGAAAGTGTTCTTAAATGCACTTTTGTAGTATGACTACAGCAATTTGATCAGGGCCAGTAGCTTTAGAAGAATCAAGAGTAACAATAGCATTGTCAAACATTTTAATTGTTATGTTGAAATGTGATATGAGTTAGTGTCAGTCCTAGGTGGAAAGTTAGGCAAAATGTGTAAGAACCATTGAGAGTTGAGTTGCTGCTAATCCGTTTAGCAAAAAGTTCTGCCTTATTTCTAACAGACTTCAAGTTCATTGAAGAGTGGAGGAATTAAAGATTTACCTTTATTTGAAAAGCTCTCATAGATGCACCAGAAAATTCAAGATCCGATAGATTGAGTGACCAGACAATCATGGACGTGGTTTTTGTAAAAGGGTTTAGGCTTTTCAATGACTCTTTTAGAATCATTGCAGAATCTGGCAAAAAGACGTATATTTTTTTAACTAGTGTGCGAAAGAAAACAAAAAAAAAATAGTTAATGGCTGTAATGAGTAATTGCAACTGCGATCGCTGAAGAAAACTATGGGCTTCAATGTGGTTCACTTGATACTTTCTAGAGGGAATATAGGCATTGATGCAAACATGAAGCCAAGAAAGCAATTTCCTCAGCACATTAAGTGTGCATGTTAAGCCCTGGGGCAGACCAGAAAAAATATGGTCAAATTGCTAAATAATCAGAACTATTACTTTCTAACATCATACCAAATTCCGAAAAAATTTGAAAAATGCTGAATTTAGGTTAAAATAACCTTAGTTCCAGTACCATTAAAACTAGAGAATACATTCACCCTCGTTGTTGTCTGTTTAGCAGCAAACTTTAAGGAAAATAAGGCTTCACTGTAAAACTTTATTTTAACAAGTTAGCTTGTGTAGCAAACAGGTTATTCATTCGATGAAGTTTTGAAGCAAGGTTTACATAGCTGGATTCTCATTCTCATGGCACACAAGTCTAACAATTAATAAAAAATTATTGAACAGAAAAAATTTTAAAAAGGTAATTTTTGGTGACAAAACTACCATATTTTGGTTGGCCCAGTACCAAACAACAACAGTTTTTAACATGTAGCCATTTAAAAGATTAAATCTGCTTTCATCTAACTTCAAGCACAAAATAATAAACAGATCTTGTGAAAATCCTAAAAACATGATTTGAACATATTTAATTCTAGTAAAGGAAAAACAAACTCTTGATAAATAATTATTTGGGTCAAAATAGTTATTCTTATTTCATTCAACATAAAAAAAAAAAAAAAAAAAAATATAATAAAAAAAATTCCAAGGAAATTGCAAAAAGCTTAGAGTGAAAAAAAAAATTGACCCTATTTTGGACCTACAACTATTTCGTGCAAAAAAATTAGTCATAAAAATTTAATTTGCTAGGTGTACTTTAAAATGCATTTGAGAAATTAAACATATAAAAACATTTTAGCCACCCAAATTTAGGTCAAAGAATGCTTTACATCGGCTTTTAACTTCACAAAAAAATCAAAAACATCATTAGTTCCATAATATTCAAACACCTACAAAAACATCATTAGTTCCATAATATACATTCCTTCATGTATTAGTACAGAACTTCACAAAAACTGTATAAAAAACTAATAAATAAATGGTTCCTTAGAAAAAAGTGTTACGGAGAGAATGACATTAAGACATGATAGGATTCTGATTCAGTGGTAATCATATTTTAAAGAAATTGATAACCGGATTGTTAAAGCTCTAAAGGTTGCACTGAACATAAATACCAATGATTAATATTATCAAGATAATTTCAACTAAATACCTTCGACTTCAGCTTTAACAATAACATGGTGTCCAATAGGACAATAAAATACAACATTCTTCGGAAGGGTAATAGAAAGCAATCTTGTATTATGAGTAACCATAGTAATAGAAGATAAACAACACTTTCTGAAAACCAGATCTAAGTAGTAAAACAAGTGTATAAAACAATTTATGCATTATGAATATAAAAAGCAAAAGATAGAAAAATGAAT